>PVHP010008557.1:0-53563 GCA_004024765.1 Zapus hudsonius | reverse complement strand
AGAGAGAGAGAGAGAGAGAGAGAGAGAGAGAGAGAGAGAGAGAATAGGCATGCCAGGACCTCCAACCACTGCAAATGAACTCTAGACACATGCACCACCCTGTGCATCTGGCTTTACGTGGGTACCAGGGAATCGGACTCAGGTCCTTCTGCTTTTGAGGCAAACGCCTTAACCTCTGAGCCATCTCTCCAGCCCTGACATCCTTTAAAGGGTCAGCCAGAGGGTGGAAGAAAGTCAGCCGGAAGTTGGTGTCACTTTTATAGCTTATCATCTCCATACTCTAGAAGCAGGTCATCTGGTTTATCCACACTCAAGATGTCCAAGATTAGTGGGAGGCAGGAATCATGGGAACCACCCGGTGGGCAATCCAGCATGGCATGTGTTATGGTCTAAGTGGGCCCCAAAAGTATGTGCTGGATACATAATCCCAACACAGCTGCACTGAGGGGAGTGGGTTAGACTTCAATGCATTGATGGATGATCTTGTAAAAGGGCTGAGGTTGAGAATTTACATTCTCTCCCCCCTTCTCTTTCTCCTTCCTTCTCTCCTTCCATCTTGGTAGGATGTAGCAGGAAGCCTCTTGCTGGATATCATCGCTTGGTCTTAAACTCCCCAATCCCAGGAACCATAAGAATTAAATTTCTACCCTTTGTAAATTACCTACTCTCGGCTAGGCATGGTTGTGCATATGTGCAATCCCAGCACCCAGAAGGCGGAGGTAGGAGAAGTGTAGTAGTCAGCCACACGCTGCTGGGATGAATCTCCAAGCCAGGCACAATTTGGGGGAGGAAAATACTTATTGAAATAACAGGTCCAGGGGAAGATCCAAGCAGAGACAGAGACAGCACCTCCAGAAGCAAGCAAGCACACTGTAACACTGTAACTCACAAAATGGCAGAATTGCCAGACTTGGGTTCTGGCTACTGTTTTGCATATGTATCCCTAGAATTTTGCATCCAATTTAGAAAGGGTGTCATGACCCCAGGAGGCCAGGCCAAAGTGACACTTCCTTCAGCCAGAAGGCTGGAGACAATTTACAATTATAATAAATTCTATTGGGGGACATCTATTCAAAACTATCACAAATCCCAAATTCAAAACCAACCTGGAAGCCTGGGGCATAGTGGCGCACACCTTTAATCCCAGCACGCGGGATGCAGAGGTAGGAGGATTGCCATGAGTTCAAGGCCAGCCTGAGACTACAGAGTGAATTCCAGGTCAGCCTGGGCTAGAGTGAGACCCTACCTCGAAAAAACAAAAACAAAAACAAAAAAAAAAAAAAAAAAAAAAAAAAAAAAAAAAAAAAAAAAAAAAAAAAAAAAAAAAAAAAAAAAAAAAAAAAAAAAAAAAAAAAAAAAAAAAAAACCAAAAACCAACCTGGGCTAAATAGCAAGACACTTCTTTAAAAAAGAAAGAAAGAAAGTTACCCATTATCAAGGATTCTGCTACAGCAGCACAAAACAGAGCAAGACATGCAGTAATGACTTTTCCTAGGATATTTCATTTAAGATGCTCCCTCCAGGCCCACTGCTGTGTGGGGGCCATGAGGGAGCAAGGTTTTCTGCCAGCTCACACTGCATCTCACTGGACCACACACCTCTTTTCCACAGACTTTTTTGGGAATTAATCTGCTTACTCACCTCCTCTTCCAGTGGACACCACTTTTCTCCCTGACTTCGTCTCTAGCTTTAAAGTCAAACTTCTTCCTAATCCTTTGTACTCTGAAATTCTCTTGAACTTTTAGTGTAAATTGTGGGGAAACCAACTGACTAACCCAATCAAAGGACCCCAGTGGTGACTGGGGGCATGGAGAATTTAGTTACTATCTCAGGAGCAGACTTCTGTATAGATGATCCGTAAGTACAGACCTTCCTTCTGGAGAGTAGAAAATCATAATACTATTGGGATGAGAAACCCTTTAGAAAATTCACAGATCTCCCCACACAATGGGAAGCCCATATTCCCCAAGTCATACCCATGGTCTGAGATAAAGCTCCACTTTGTCTCTCACTGTTACAAACTGCAGAGGCCTCAGCCCCTCCTAGAGCAGCCTGGAAGCCTGGCTGACTCAATGCCCCATCTCCTACCACAGCTCTAGGTCCTTCTGTCTATGCCAGCTCCCTGAATCCTGGCTCGACTTGGGGGAGGCTGCATTTTCAGCTCATTAGGAGAATAGGAACAATTGATATTCCTTGTTCAGTCAGTTTACCTACTTCTAAGATTCTCACCTGGATGTCCCATTCAAGAACTCATTCAAAGAACTTTTTTCTTTTCTTTCTTTCTTTCTTTCTTTCTTTCTTTCTTTCTTTCTTTCTTTCTTTCTTTCTTTCTTTCTTTCTTTCTTCTTTCTTTCTTTCTTTCTTTCTTCTTTCTTTCTTTCTTTCTTTCTTTCTTTCTTTCTTTCTTTCTTTCTTTCTTTCTTTCTTTCTTTCTTTCTTTCTTTCTTTCTTTCTTTCTCTTTCTTTTGTGCCATGGACCAATAAACATTCTTTCCATAGAGGGAAGAAACAGAGTCCAAACCCAAACTGGTGGAAACTTTGGGTTGAATTAAGTCTTCCAGAACTCCCCAGAATAAACGCTGTAGTCACGAGATGTTACCACTAAGCACACAGGCACAGCCAAGGCATTAAAAACGCATTGTTTCCGTGGCTTTAAGCAAAACTAACCCGTATTGTCTGGGATATGAATGGTGGACATTTTGTGTGTGTGTGTGTGTGTGTGTGTGTGTGTGTGTGTGTGTGTGTGTGTGCGTGGGCACGCGCGGTGTGCACACTCATGGGCATGTATCACAGCATGTGTGTAGAGGTCAAAGGATAACCTTAGATGTCGGTCTTTGTTTTCTATTGTGTTTAAGACAGGGTCCCTTGTTCACCACTCTGTACACAAAGCTAACTGGGCTGAAAGATCCGAGGGACTCTCCTATCTCTGCCTTCCATTTTGTAGGAGCGCTGAGATTACAGACACCCGCGTGACAGCTTTCATCTTTACCTGGGCTCTGGGTACACAAACTTGGGTCCTCACACTTGTGAATCCAGCATTTACCCACGGCGCCATCTCTTCAGCCTGACCTCTGCTTTTCCAAATCTCAAGTTTCACAAGTACTTACAGTGATACAAAGCTTTGTGGCAGCCATGCGGCATCCTCTGAGGAGGTTGTCTTTGATCATGTAAAATACCATTTCCAGAGCTCACCACTTCTCCTGGACTTGGTTCCTTCTACTTACTGTTTAAACAACTGCACGGGAGGTGCGCATGCCCAAGCTGAGCAGGGACCTGGAGGTGGGAGATGCTTTCTGATCTTCTGTAGCTCTCCAGATTCTCCAACTTTGCCATCTGCTTGGCCAAACTCAAGAAATGCAATAGTCACTTGATTTATTGTACCTTTCATGGCAGCAACATTTCCAGAACATTCCATCAGAACAGCCAGGCATGATTCCCATTGACTGCATCCCCCTTGGTGATCTCTAGTTAAAGCTTCTTTCCTGAGACACTTCACCATATGTCCCATAAGATAGTTCCTGCTATTTTTCCCTGGGATCGCTACTTTGTGCTTTATCTCCCCTCTTTTCTAAAAAAATGAACTCAGAGCCATGTTTGCCACGTGACAGGCCTCAGCCAGCATTCCTTCTGTTTCATTTGAAAAAGGAACAGGGAAGTTGTTGTTTTTTAAAAAACACCCAGAAGCCTGACTTACAAGCAAACTCAAGTAAAGAAATGATATGTAAGTTTAGCAATGGGCAAATGTATTTAGAAAAGCTCAGTTAAGTGAAGACTAGAAGTCATGGTGGTTAAGGCATTAATCAATCACTTCATGGCAGTTTTTAGATATTACTCCAGTGAGTTCCAATGGTTTCAAAAATGGTACATCATTGCACTTGCTGGTGGTGTTGAATGAGAACACCCAACCTTCTGGCATTTGCCCAGGGCCTCTATCGCCTCTATCACCTAAAGCTAGGTAGGTAGGAGTGTATGTCAGAGCAGTATATACAGCTCCACCTGGCTTCTCCCAAGCAAGGGCCTGTAGACTTCCTGTAACCCTGGCCTCTTCTCATAGGGAGCAAGTTGCACCTTGGGTAATGTTGTAGTCAGCTTTCTAGTTGCTGAGCAGAAAGAACCCAAGCAAAAGCAGCTTGTGGAGGAATGGGTTTATTAGGCTTACAGACTCGAGGGGAGACTCCATCCTGGCAGGGAAAATGATGGCATGAGCAGAGAGGTGGACATCACCTCCGCCATAGCACTGCAAACAATGGCAGGAAGGTGTGCCAAACACTGGCAAGGGGAAGCTGGCTTATAAACCCATAAGCCCGCCCCCAATAACACAACTCCATCGAGGTTGTAAAATCCAAACTACCATCAGCTGAGGATGGATCAGTCAGAACACATTCATTTGTTTGTGGGGGACACCTGGATCAAACCATGACAGGTATAAACTGAGAATTTTTAGGAAACCTTTTTTACAAGTGAAATTTTGCTCTAGTGTTATAATGGTCAGAACTCCCATCCCACCCCCAATATTTACAGGCACAATAGCAGGTACTATCTTCTCTGGCATGAATATATTTTGAAATCACAGGTGCGGAGTTGTCTTCACCACTCAGTGTCCAGCTTGGTTGATGGGGACTCTGGGGGTCCAAGTGCTATATCACATAGAAATGGAGAGTTTTTTATTCATCAAAAAGAAGTAGGAAGCTGAGCCCAAGGAAAATGTCCTGGATCTTACTGAGAAGGTCTCACTTCTTAATTAATCTAAACCACAGCAGTTCAGGTGTCCTGAGTTGTTTTCACATCCTTGGAGGTACAGAGACCAGGTGTGATATGAGCCCTTTCCTTGTTCCTCTCATGAAGTGTTTGTGGCAGTCTGGACCTTCCTTCTTCCTCCTCCCCTAGCTTCCTTCCTCCTCTTCTTCCTCCTCCTTTTTAGCAGAGCCTTACCCATCTCTCACTACTCCAGCCCATGTGTTTGGGATCCACTGGTGCTGGGCAGCCTTCGGGGGCTGTGTTTGGCTTTTTGGAAACCTCACATAAGGTTTCTTTTCCTGTCCGTTGTTTAACAATCCATCGTTGAGAAGCATGTCGTCTGTGACTTCTGGGTTTCCACCTCCCCAGTTTCGAAAAGCATCTTCCAGGGGAGTCAAGTTTTAGACACTCAAGGTGTTCTTTAATAGAGTGACTGATAACAAAGTCTGTCTGTTAGAGTAGTCCTCGGATGTGTATTTAAGTGTAGACCCACAGTAAGGTCATGGAGCAACCATGCTCTAAGGTTGTGGGCTTTGAAGACCACCACATCTGATTTCACCACCACATCTGGTCCAGAAATTTACTAGCTCAACTGGTTTCAGTCAACCTATAGTGAACCTCATAGGACTTGGTTTTCTCATCCCTAAAATGGTATAACAAGACCAATGACATGGCTTTGTGTAGAGACTACATAATGTTTATAAAACTGCTTGAAATCTGGGTATTCAATCAAAAGAATGAGAATTTGCTTCCACTCCCTGCAGTTTTTCTGTCTGGCTGCCTGTTGCTTTGATAATTGTGTGTGGGCCACATCTGAGTGTCTGGCACCGATGGGCCTTCCCTCTGGATCTGTTTGGACTGACTTGCCTGTTTGTGGGGCTGTGGTATCGGTGCAAAGGCACTTTTCCAGGGGTAGGTAGGCAATAAAGCACGCAGAGGTTTGAAGACAAAATGGAATCCTATGTTAATGGATGCTAAGTGCTGCCCATTTAGGGAAGGGGAGGGAGCTCGCAGCACCTGCAGTAACCCTGGATCCACAGACTCCTGGAGCACTGCATGTTCCCTTTGGCCCTACACATGGGCTGTCTCTACCCTGTTCTTTTCACCTCAGTGTCAGAGAACTCATTGCCTTATTAATCTCCTGACCTTACTTTTATTTCTCTCCTTTTGGAAAATAGAACCCCCACCACCACCATGTTTAAATCCATATATGACCTTTTTCTTCTCTAGTCAAGAGCATCAACAGTTCCTTTTTGTATAGATGATAAATACTATTTATAACATTATGATGCCTCAGGGCTGGGATTATAGCTCAGTGGCAGAGTGCTTGCTTAGCAGGCACAAGGCCCTAGGTTTGATCCCCAGTGCCATAAAAATAAAAGAACAAATTATAACATCTCTACGATTGAATACAAGGTTAGTTTGTGAGTTTATGAGAACAGCAAAGCCTCCCAGTTCATATGCATCTTGGTTGAAAAGATGGACTTTCGCTAGGCTGTATTTACTGTGTCTACATCTAGGAGGTTTGGATGATGCGTATGTTAGAAACCAGACCGTCACCTCCTCACCAACCTCAAAGAACTGCTTTAAAGGAAAGTGTATTTGGTGGGAAGGTGGAGTGGACCCCTTCTCCCCCCAGGTGTGGGGGAGAGGTTAAATGTGGCGTTGGGTAGGAGAGTCTTAGGGAGGGGACAAGCCATCAGCACAAGCTGCTGTGTGTGTAAGCACTGTCATTGTTTCAGCCACGTGATGGATTTGGCCACTCACTGCAATGCTGTTCAGCACCCACAGCAGAGGCCCAGGGATCCTGGGTGGATTCAGCACATTCCAGTAAGTCCAGTTCTACCAACGCTCCCCAGCACCTGCTTTGGGTGCTCAGTGCACAGTGACTTAGAGTTGTCAGGAGTCCAGTACTGGGAAGGCTGTGCTGTGTGCCTGCCAGCCACTGCGCTAGCCAACCTGGAAGGCTGGGAAGTGGCAGCAGCAGTTCCTCTGCCCTTTTGATGCCCTTGAACTTGGCTGGTCTAACTCCCGCTTACCTGGAACTCCCCTCTGAAAAGCCTTTGAGAGTCCTTCCACTGTTCCCTGAGCACTGAGACTTGCTGCTTAATTTGAAGTTGACTGATCTGGGACCTCTCAGTCCTCCTACAGTGGAGGCAGCTCAAGAGCGAGGATCACGTTTAGATCTCGTTCTCCATTGCATTTGCTAGAACAATGTGTATGATAAAAATGCACGAAGAGATTGAATGAAAAAAATAATAAACGATACCTTATCCTATCTCAAATGTAGAATACCCCTAAGCACTTGTTCTCCATCTATGGAGACACTTTCCAAAGCTTACTTACACATTCGTCCGAAAGCCCTGGAGTCAGTGGTTCTGCATGACATCTAAGACCCATTTCCATGGCAGCATCTTCTAGGTGCCAGACGAACAAGTAGGCTGCTCCTTAGCATAGACCTCAGGCAGGTGCAAAGCTATGCTCATTGCTTTTGCCCATTTGGACCAACAGATAGAAGTCCTGGGGCTGCTGGAAGCTGAAGCCCTGGGAAGTCAGCGTTTGTGAGAGAGGAAGAAACAGGCCACAGTACACAACTATAAGCTCAGTGGTACCAGCAGGACTGTGGGCTCTGGGCCACACAGCACTGTGTGGGCCCGCTGTCCTCCCGCATGCCTTGGGACAGAAGAGACTCAGTGATGTGTGTTGTACAATCTGAGACAAAGCAGAGAATTGTCCTTCCCAAAAGGTTTGCTTGAACATATAATAATTAGACTGATTTGTATTGAATTGAAATTGTCCCCATGTCGAGCAGTTCATTCTGCAACAATGCTCAACAATGCTCATCAGTGAGAGATTCAGCTGTATGAATACAGCCAGCGTTGGGAGGCTTGACTTGTGTCCCTTTTCATTCTTTTTGTCTCTGGATGCCTCCCTTCCCATCCTGCCAGCGCTGAACCCAGACTCAGCCCAAGGAAACACAAAGAGGATCTACCAGGAATGAGACTCTCCGTTTCCAGAGGCTTGTGGGCTGGAGGGGAACTGGACCCAGTATGTGTTGGTCTGTGCTTCCTGCCCTCGACTGTCTCCCTCTTTCCTTCCCTCCCTCTCTTGCTCCCTCCCTTTCTTCTTTCCTTCCTTTCTTCCCCTCCTTCTTTTTCTTTCTTCTTTTGGTTCCTTCTCTTGCAGTCAGCTTTTCACTGCTGGCAGAAAGAACCGGACCAAAAGCAGCTTAGAGAAGGAAAGAGTTTATTTTGGTTTACAGACTCAAGGGAAAAGCCCATGATGGCAGGGAAAATGATGGCATGAGCAAAAGCTGGACATCACCTCCTGGCCAACATCAGGTGGATAACAGCAACAGGATAGTATGCTAAACACTGGCCAGGGGAAGCTGGCTGTAACCCCCATGAGCCCACCCCCAGCAATACACTGCCTCCAGGAGGCTCGAATTCCCAAATTGCTACCCGCTGGGGATCTAGCATTTAAAACACACAACTTGATGGGGGACCCCTGAATCAAACCTTCCTTTGTTCCCCTCGTTCTTTCCTACCTTCTTCCTCCTCCCCTTTTCCTTCCACCCACCATTTCCTTCTTCTTTCTCTTTCCTTGTTCCCTCCTTCCATATGTCTTCCTTCCTGCCATGAAATAGAGATGTCAGGATATAATCATTTCCACCTTCAGTAACAATAGATAGTGACCCTTGTCCCATTGCATACAGAAATCCACAAGAATGGCTAAGGCAGAACTAGTCACACCCTACAAGAAATCCACATGAACTGGGGCTGAGATGGAAGATGACTTGGGTTCTGCTCCTTTAAGAAGATAGTCTTAGGCTGGAGAGATAACTCAGTGCTTAAGGCACTTGCCTGCAAAGCCTGAGGACCTGAGTTCAATTCTCCAGTAACCATTTAAAGTGGTGCGTGCATCTGGAGTTCATTTAAATAAATAAATAGATAAATATTCAAGAAGATAATCCTTCCCACCTTAAACACAGCCCATCTGAAAAGGTAGTGTGTGCTTCACCTTCAGCCCTCAGAGGTTTCTGTCTAACAGATGATATGCATTGTTGTCAAGCTTCTTCTTGATTGACAGCTGAGTCTTTGAAAATTTTTAATATTTTCATAATTTGCTTTTTCATTCAACAAGTAGTTATGCAATTTGCTTTTAATAATATATTTTTCCATAGCAGAAATATGCTATGCTTTAATTAAGAAAATCTGGTTACTATGAAAAAAAACACAGACTCACAAAATCACAGTCATTCCTCTAACCATAGAGAGAGAATAAACAGTTATTTTAAGGTGTATTCTTCCAGGTTTGAAAGTAAATGCATGTTAGAAACACAAACTGAATCATTTTGACTCTACTTCAGACCCTGTGTTTTGTTTGTTTGTTTTTTGGCTTTTCAAGGTAGAGTCTTGGTCTAATCCAGGCTGACCTGAAATTCATGGGTAGTCTCAGGGTGGCCTCAAGTTCACAGTGGTCCTTTTACCTCTCCTCCTGAGTGCTGGGATTAAAGGCATGTGCCACCACACTGGGCAGATCCTGTGATTTTAAAGTCATGTTACAAAGCACTAACAAATGTTTATTGAAGGTTTACTACATACTGGACCGAATTCTGGGCCCAGGAGTTACATCTGTGAACCATGCAGATAAAACTCCTGATGTCATTGAGCCACTTTCTGCGATGAGGGAGATACCACGTGACTTGGTCCCAAAAGCACATGCCAGAGATATGTGCTAGGAGGAAGAGGAAGTCTGGAAAGGGCTGGAGTGCAACGGGGTCTGGTCATAGGAGGGCTGTGATATTTCTTTCACTTGTGAGTATGTAATGTGGTGTGTGTGTGCACAGTGTGTGTTATGGTCACATGCGTGTGTCCTTGAGGTGCCTCATACAGTCACCTGCAGTGGCCAAAGCAGACCGTCGCTGCTAGATTTGATGAGGTCCTGAATCAGCACAGAGCTCCAACACTGCTAAGTGTTTCTATACAGAATGGAAGCAAAGTGGGCACACTGTTAAAAGTAAGGCAGGGTAGCAAGTGGCCAAACCTTAGAACTTCTTCTAGCGTGAGAGCCAGTCCTGAAGGTCTGCCTTGGCCACAGGTGGAAGACTTCCCAGAGGTCCTCACCTGTCCTGCAAATTCCTAATGTTTCCGGGAGGTGCTGAGATCAGCGAGATGATGGACTTACTATGATCAATTAGTTCAGTGGCCATATGTAATCTAAAAACAACGCAGCTATTTCGAGACAGTAATGGAAGGTCAGCAGTATATGGTCTCCATGCTCGACCAGTTCTGTTAAGTCACTAGAGAGCCAGTTTGGGCAAGAAAAGGTTGGCTCTCCTTTCTGTGACTCACACAATACCCCAAAGCCTCTGGATTCCTGGAATTTTAAGTGTAACACAGAATCACTCAGCAGAAACATTGAAACGTCACAAGGTGCCCTCACAAGCCCTTGACATTCTCAGTTACAGATGGCTACACTAAGGTTTGAAGCTGCAAAGACCCAGGTCGTCTACCTATAAGTAGATCTATCCTTCTGGGTGGGCTGAGAGGCCCCCAAATTAGTGATAATGACACTGCCTGGGAGAACACCCACCCACCCTCTCCACAAACCTCTGCTCCCTGATGGGGCCTAGAGCCCACACCCCAACCAGGAGCTCCCTAGGCAGAAGACAAGATGGTGCCCTGTTTTAATCAGCCCTATTGTTTAACTTCACATCTCTAGAAGGAGCCTGGGGTAAAGTGAAGCCTCTGAGCTCTGATGAGGCTGAGAAGCCCCTGCCCAGTCCACACAGGGGTATGCTGAGCTCCCCCTTGGTCTTCTCTCTGGCTTTGAGCCCTTTCTGCTTTCTGGTCTTGCCTTTCCCCTGGGTCTATTTATTGAATTCCCCTCCGTGGAGCACCCACCCCAGAGTCTCATCCTTCTGTGCATGTAACTGTCAATCAAACGTGTAAGAAGGGGGTTGTCCCAACTTTGGAAGTTATCATCCATCTGATAGGAGTTCATAGGGAGATGCTACTGTTTACATAGACTTATAGATTCACTTGCTTGTTTCTTCCCCTTCTAGACTCGCATAGATGTCAGTTCTGAATCCGCTTTTTCCTCAACCTGTCTTACAGTGATGCGCCTTAGAGTGGCGGATGAATTTATAAATGTGTGATTAAGCAGCAAATCCCAAAATGAACTCTGTTTGCTTCCCTGCCTGTAAGGGAAAAATCCATTTCTTTTACAATGACTCATATGGAAAGGAAAAAGAAAAAAGCAATCATTTCTATCACATCCTTTACAACCTCCATTTCTCACGACGCTGCTCTGCAATTATTGCAGACATGTGAGTCATTGGCTCAGATTATTGTATTTCATGATCATTTGGCCTTAACTGCTTATTATTGAAATGCACTGTGATCAAGAATCTGAAATTTAAAAAGAATAAGTTACTTTATGATTTCTGAAGCACAGAAATCCACTTGGAGTTCAGTGAAGCAAGGCGGCCCACTCCTCCCGCACAGGAAGTAATAAACGTGAGCCTCATTTTCATGTCTAAAGGATAGTTAATCTTGTGACTATGTCTTCCTCCAAAGAGCAAAACAAAAATATCCAATGAGGGTCATTTGTTGTTAGTTAAGAGTCATGAGCTCCTATTAACAGGAAATTTTTCTGTATCTATTTGCAGACAAAAAAATGTGAGAGATGACTTGAATTGTTTTGATATGAAGAAAAATATTCTATTTCTTATTCCAAAGGCCACATGGTTGTAATATTTCTACATCTTGTTAATATCATTCTGTTTTGTTTAGTTTTTAAGCAAAGTTAATCTTCTTCCAAAGACTGTCCTGTGGAAAAACAGAAACCTCATTGCCCAATAATGAAATCCAGCTTTCATATCTGAAATGTGGAAGAAATTAATCTCAGGGGTTTTACCCATGGAATGAGCTTTATGGCAAATTCTACCCCATTGACACAGTCTTTAAATACATGTATAAAATGGATGCCAGTATTGAGTCTGAGATGTTAGAATCAGGGGATAAAATAATTTATATCTGTCTATATATTTTAACAACAAAAAAATTCTCTGATTTCATGTTCTCAGACAATATTATGCCCCAGGAAATAGTTCCACTTTTCATGTATAAATACCAAGATGCACATAAGAATATTTTCCTAATTAAAAAATAGTAAAATTACAGTTAGACCTGAAAATGCCTAATAACCTTTTGGCAATGGTACATTGTCTACCTATTCCCAGAAAGGGCCTGCTTTACCTGAAATGTATAGGCTGATGGCTTGTCCATAGGAATTTAACCATCATATCTGAAGTCAGGCAGCTCAGGCTGCTGTAGGTGACTGGAGGGACACTCTGTAAAGGTCTCTCGTCATTTTTAGCATTTGTTTTGTCTAGTGTTAAATTAACTAATTTCTGTTGCACAAACGTATGCTTTCAGATTCTCCTTGTGTTCCATCCTGTCACTTTCCAGTTGAGCTTTATGAAGATGAAAACTCCCGGCACCTGTTTCCTATGCTGCCCTGGGTTGTATGTAGGTCACAGTCCTTGAGACAGAAATAGGACCCATTTGGTGTTTGGCTCTTTGGCAGCTGTATCATCATCTTGCATGAAATCCAGGCCCTCGGGGTGGAGCCTTCCTCATCACAGATGGCACTCAGAGCTGGAGCTCAGTCTATTGGAGCTAAGAAATGTGAAGGAGCGATTTGTTTCCAAGAGGACTGAGCTCCTGAGATTTTTCTGTGCTGCTCCTTAGGGCCTTAGCTGATGAGGTCTGCTTCCAGTTGCTGTGGGTCGACAAGATGTCCTATCAGGTTCATTCCTCC
The DNA here is from genome assembly GCA_004024765.1 of Zapus hudsonius. Classification (NCBI taxonomy): domain Eukaryota; kingdom Metazoa; phylum Chordata; class Mammalia; order Rodentia; family Dipodidae; genus Zapus; species Zapus hudsonius. The sequence goes on along the minus strand of PVHP010008557.1, from coordinate 40,999 downwards.
TGATGGCCTACATTGATGCTTGAAGCTGTGGGCAGAATCTGTTAATTATCTCTTCATTACCAGAAGGACTACTGATGCTCTCTGCTTCTTCTGAGCATGTTGGAAGCTCTCTCTCTAGCACTGGAGCTATTGTTTAGGGATGTGAATCCTGTTGCTTTTGTAAAGAGGTTGTGGAAGGTTTCCAGGAGAACTTAGCACTGCCCTTGGTCACAAGGAACCTAGAGGAACAGAAGTACTGTCACCGAGCACCCAGCATTGCACAAAGTTGCACCAACAGAAGGACTGCCAGAGCTTTAGAGTGTGGAAGGTCCTAGAGGCTCTAGTGAATGCTTCCAGATTGTGTACCAAACACATAGGTAGCTCAGTGAGCTCTAGAATATTCTTCCCTTTTCTCCTCTGAAGAAGCTGCAAAGAATGGGCAGGTCCTCCACACCTGAGTGAAGGAAGTCACAGGCCCTAATTAGCTAGAGGGTAGATTGGCTTTCGATGTGGAAGGCATGTGGCCATGAGCTTCCTCCTCTTCCGCCACTGGGTGCACTCCATTTGGTTACTCAACAAATGCTTAGCAAGGGTGGTAGCAGAAAGTGCTATGTGTGAGATACGATGCCAGGCATTGTGGGGGAACACAAAGAAGGGACATAGCCCAGGCTCACCCCACCTCAGGACTTTAATCCATAAGGGCTATCAGGCATGTCCCAAATAGCCGCACATACCATGGGGTGGGGCAGATGACACTGTTGTGGACATTCAGGGAAAGCAGAAATGGCTTCTGGGGGAGGAGATGGAAATCAGTCTCCCCAGGAGGCACTGCTGAGCTGGAGCCCGAGAGTTGGAGATTTTAATGTGCCAAGGGCAGGGCATGAGGGCATTGCAGACACACCAGCTGGCTGGTCAAGGCCAAGATCACCCAAACCTGTATGAGAATGCATGCAGTGGGTAAGGCTATTGCTCCATGCCAAGGGAGCAGAGAAGGATGAGAACGGGAAATGGAGAGAAGGAGCCTGGAGAGAGCAATGAGAAGGATTTAGATGCCAGTTCAAGAGCCACGGGAGATTTGGGAGGAAAGGGCAGCCACGGCAGCTTTGGAGCTTGGCACTTTCTGCTTAGAAATTTCTGCTGGAAGAAATGTCAGGGAAGATTGAACAGAGAACCACAGTGGCTTTGTGGCTATCCCACTGTCCAAAGTGAGAGCTGACAGGAGGCAGAGGTGCCCAAGAGGAGAAAATGAGGACCCAGAAGGATGCCCAGGGTGGGAGGAAGGCAGCTCCCCTCTGACTAAGAAGAAGGGATGATGGTGACCACAGATGGGCCAGCTTAGGTTTGCATTAGACTCGTGAATAGCACGCAGAAGAATGTGCATTGACAGTACGTCAGTTTCCAGGTCTGGTGGACCCCCGGGCCACCTCTGCCTTTGCCTGCCTTCCGCTGCACTCGCTTTCTTCCTTCTTTTCAGCTGCAGTGATGCCATGAGAACTGTAGCTGGCCAGCTGGGAAGCACAGGAATTTGGTTTAAAATCCATCTAGAAGTTTCCATGACTAACCGGGATCATGATTCATATTTACTTAAATGTTTGTTACTTGACATGGCCGAGGGACTTTCTGTTACCTTCACATTCTGATCAGAGGAGTCGCAGTTCCCTCCTCAGTCCTCCTGTGAAGAGAGGGTCAGGAACAGGCTCTCCAGGGAGTCAGAAAAGGCCCTTGCACATTCATGCTGCCATTCCTCCAGTTCAATGGCCAACTGTGCAGTTAGGGAAACTTGGCAGGTCAGTTCTCCTTTCTTGAGCCAGGTCTGAAGAAGTCATGTTCATACAAGAACAAATCCCTTGAACCACAAGGTATAGTATCTGGAATGAGAATGTGCCAGGGGAGAGACATCTTAAGTCAAAGACATTCATCTCTAACTGTTGAGTGTGAAACCTTAGGGAACATTCCTCCCTAAGCAGATAGAGGCGATCAGGGCATCAGCATGACCATTAGTGGGTAGGCATTAAAAATGTCAACCCCAGCAGGATGGAGTGGCTCACACCTGTAATTCTAGTATCCAGGTAACAGGCAGGAGGATTGCCACAAATCTGAGGCCAACCTGAGCTCCAGAATAAGACCGTGTCTCAACCTCTGCTCCCCAAAAGACAGTAGCCCTGCCTGCAAGTCAGTGGGCACATTAAGAAACCATTGAGGGTAGGCAGATTCATTACTGTGACTGTCGCTAACGAGATCACCTCTTGGAGCACATGGGACAATTTGCTATCAGCTGGAGATTTAGCATTGAGAACACAGGAGACACCTAATTCAAAACACTACTGTACTAATATATACACATTAAAATCTGTTACCTAATGTCAGAATGAATTTTATGTTTTGAACATGGGTTATTTTCCTTTCATTTTTTTTTTGCTTTTAATTTTTACTTGGAAATAATTACAGAAAAGATATAAGAATAAGAACAGTACAAAAAAAAATAGACATCTACGGCTTACCCAATTCACCTACTGATAAATATTCCATTTGTTCTACCAGGCCACACCTCATGGCACTTTCTCTCTCAATACTTCAGTGTAGGCTTTCAAGAATTGGGACCTCTCACATAACTAGCACACATTGTCAGCATCAGGAAATTGAACGTTGATCTACTGCCTTGATTGAATTTAACATGGACGGTTTCTTTCTGATTGTAACTCACTGGCGCATCTGGAAGGTAATTCAATATGAGGTGACTTCTTACATGACAATAAGAGCAGCAAAGATAAGCCATTCAGGATGACACAGTACAGTTCTTTTAATGAGCTCCCACATTTGAGTCCATCCATAGAAATCCTAGGCTGATGTCACAGTCCAAGGTTGAGACACCAGACTTGAAATGACTGGCTTTTATCACCCACCCACTGTTCATTGCACCATCATGTGCACCCAGAGATGCCCCTCAAAGGTGCCATCTATCCTTCAGCCTACTGCTCTGTTCACACTTCATCACTGAGATGGGGACCTTTTCAAACATTGTGGATTCTGACTTTTTGTTGCCATGCTGTGATTTCGGTTATCATTTTATATTGCATCTCTAATGGGAAAACAGTCAACTATGATTAGACTTTTCTGTTCTCTACATATCTCAAGTTGAAATACAAGTTATAGGCCAGGCTTTAGAGCCCAGGCCCACACTGAATGAATGGGGCCATCTTTTAGTAGATTGTGTTATTGGGAAATGTATTTACATAAGAGATCATTTCCGTAACTTTAGTTTTATAAAAATAATCCCCCCTGACATTGTAAGACTTATTTGCCAAGTTATGGAGTCCCCAGTTGATTTAGTATTTAATTTGAAGCTTTTCCATGCTGTTAATCATAAAATTCAATGTTTTAGAAAAGGTAGAAGCTTGCTGAAGACTATTAATTATGTCATTATTTGCCTGAAGGGACCCAAGGAGAAAGTGATTCCCTTTTGCACACAGCAATACAGATTGGATTAAAGAGTTATTTCTGTAGAGAGTGATTTCTGTACTCTGAGTACATTTCCAAAGGGGTGACTTAGTTCATTTTTGTGCTACTGTAACAGAATGCCTGAGACTGGGTCACTTAAAAAGAACATAAATTCATATCTGATAGTTCTACAGGCTGGGAAGGCCAACAGCAAGGAGCTTGCATCTGGTAAGACTTTGCACCATGACAGAAGGAAAGAAGTGAGAGAGAAAGCAAGCAAGAGAGACTCAACTGTGTATTGTAGCAAACCCACTCTTGTGGTGTAGGAGCCACACCTACAGTGGTGACATTCATTCATGATGGCTTCTTACAGGTACCTGTCAGGATAGTTGCTTTGCAGATCACGTTTCTGATGTGTGAACCTTCAATCAGAAAGCTCTTGTATTTCCTGCTCCCTTTATCACAGCCGCTTTCTATCAAACTCTGTGAAAATAACCAAAACTGCCCAATTGTCTTGGAGTTGATATAGGAATGACAATCGTCTGGATTTTTTTTTTAATGATTTCCCACAAATCCAATGCAGAACCATCACTACTGGCACTCTAGCCAATGTGTGACCCCAGGCTGCTGTATGATGTGATTTGACTTTACTCTGTCTGTACAAGGGAGTTGGTGGGAGTGGTGGCACGAGGTTGGGAATGTCATGGGTGTTAGGTCTATTCAGGTGGCTTTCCTAGAAACCAGTCCACTTGGCTGGGAGAGAACAAGTCTCACTCCCTGGTCATGTTTGGGGTCGTTTCTCCATCTTCTTAAAGTCATGAGGCAGCCTGTGGGGAAGAGAATTTTGAAAGGCCTTTGGGCCTCAGTTCACAGTAGCCCACCATCTGATAGCCGAGGCTCTGAAGCTGGCCTCTTGATTGCCAAAGCTCCAATATTCCTATCAAAGATCAGAGAAGGGGTCTTGGAGCCTTGAGGCCCTGACTCTTGCTACTATACCCTTGGCATCCCATCAAATGTCTGCATACAGTGGGGTGCTAGTCTCCAGGACCAGGCCCCATTCACCTCCTGACCTGGGCAGAGCTCCCATCCTTCCTCCCCAGCTCTGGCACTTCACTGTCTCCCACAGCTTCGACCTGAGGACGGCAAGCTGGGTGCACCTCCCACCCTGGACCATGAATGGTGTAGTCAGCTCCACAGTGCTGGGGTGAACCTCCAAACCAGGCACAGTTTGTAGGAGGAACGGGTTTATTTCAGGCTTACAGATCCAAGAGGAAGTTCCATCAATGGTGGAAGAAGCTGTTCCCATTCATAAATCTAAGCACCCAAGTAGCCAGCTCCATAAGCTGCACAAATGGACAGCAAACAGCAGGAAAGTAGGCAGAGCTCAAAGCTCTCTGCATACCTTTAGGCTGGAAATCAGATCTGTCCCCAGTTACACCTTAGGGCTGGACTCCAGGATCTGCCCAGTGACACCTCTTCCAACCAGGCAGCTGGAGACAAGCTGAGTCTATTAAGGGACACACATTCAAACTACCACAATGAATGACCCCCATGATACTATATTTTGTCTCTCCACATCAATAATGTCACTCAGGAGCTTGACCATGCCCCTGGCAGATACCACCCTTCATTTAGCTCCAAGAATGGTGCTGTCACCTCAGCCTCCCACCACCTCTGTGGACCAAGGGCGCCATAGCAGTAAGCCAGAGTCTGATGGCTAAACCTGCCCAGCCCCAGCATACCATAATCTGATCCACGTGTCAGGTGCCAACTTCCAAGTGTAGACTTCAGTGGGCAATAGTTACTCTTGCCATTCTCCAAAGTCCCTGCGGCATGTCTGGTAATAGTGAGGAAAGTTGCGTAGTGCTACATGATTATTATCCCAGCTATTTGGGAGGCTCGGACGAGTCCAAGACTTGAAGGCCAGCCTGGATATCCAAGGGAAGATTTTAACAATAGTAATGACAAGGGTTGGACCATATTCATAAATGTTAAGGGCAGATGCTTTGTGGGAAAACATGAGATGAACAGTCTGGTCTTTGGAATTCCTTTAATCCTCTTCGGGAACTTCCCTGCAAGTTCAATTCCATATCTTATTAACCTCTTTTAGACACATGCTGCCAAAATATTGAAAAATAATTTTGGGGCATTTAAAGTGAACTCATCGTGTTCAGTGCCCAAGTCATTTGAGACAGGTAGGAAAGGCAGATCAGAGACAGCTACCTCTAAATGTGAGGCCAGTGGATTGATGAGTGGTGTTTACAGTGCAAAGACTCTGTGCGTATTTTATCAGTGCTGGGCTTCCTAGATCAATTGTGCAAGCAAGGTAGTTTTCATTCTGCCAGCAAAGCCCCTTTGGGGGCAGAGGGCTTGGACTGTCACAGCAAGAGGAGGACTCAATTGTCCATACAATCAACTGCCAACATCCCCAAATGTAAGTTCTTAATTTAGATTAGTTTGTAATGGAAACCATTTTCACTCATCCCAGTAAGGTTTTGACTTCTTGGACAACATAGGCTGTTGCCATTGATCCTAACATTGTTTTTTTCCCATTTCCTTTCTTCTCCCCAACCTACTGGCAGCTGTCCATACCTAGCGGTGAACATCACCCCCGCCATCCCTGTGGTCGGCGGTATCCTGTTCTTCTTTGTGATGGGGACCCTGCTTCGAACCAGCTTCAGTGACCCTGGAGTCCTCCCACGAGCCACTCCTGATGAAGCTGCCGACCTGGAAAGGCAAATAGGTAATGCTGAAGGTCTTCCCTTAGCTTTGGTCACTTCCTGTGCTGATCCCATGGTGTGGGACAGGCTGGGGCATCCTAGCAGAGAGCAAGGTGTGGCCAGCATGAAGAGTGACCAGGAAGGAAGGAGGCATTAAATGATGACCAAGAAGAGAAGGTTGGAATATGAAATGGTGGCGGTAAGACTGGTGGTGCTTCAGGACAGACAGTGAGCAGGCCTTCTAGATGCTTCTTTGAAAGCCAAGTGTCCCATTTTGCTCTTATGAGGAGCCTCGGTGGTAACAGATCTGCAGTTGTAGGTCACTGGTCTCTTATTCTCTCCAGCAGCTGATAGCTTACTTAGTATATGAGGCTTCTCTAGAACAGAGCCGATAGGATGAATAGGTATTATAAAGGGGAATAGGTGGATTAGCTCGCAGGATATGGGCTGGCCAGTCCCACAGTGCCTGTCTGCAGGCTGGGAAGTCTGAGAACCCAGTAGCTGCTCAGTCCACAAGGCTGGATGCCTCAGAAGTCCCAATCTGGCACTGAAGGCCTGGAAGATGCCTGGAGAGCCTCTGGTCTCCCACATTGGGAGGCTGGTGAAGCTGGGTTCCAGGGTCTGAAAAGCATGGCATCAACAGGGTAGATGCAGGCACCAGCAAGGAGCACCAGCAGTGGGGCAAAGGCCCTGTGTGAGCCTCTTTGTAAGTAGTCCTCCATGGACAGGCCACCCACTCTGGAGAAAGGTCTTCCTTTCTCAGTTAATCCTTTCTGGAAACATCCTCACAGACCTACCCAAGAGGTGCGTCTCTTACCTGATTCCTAATGTGATCAACCTGACAATAGAATTTAACAGTCATCTAGTTTCCATGAAAACTAGGAAAGGTTCCATCACCTTAGACATACTTTTCCAACCCAGGATCCAGGATTTTGCTTAAGTATCATAACAATGGGTATTGGTGATGTATATTGAAATGAATAGTTTTATTTTTTCCTTAGAAATCAAAGCCTCAAGCTTAAAAGTTTACAGCAATATATTTGAAGATATTTAAGTAAACCCTAATCCCTCACACAACAAACTTTTAGTCTTTTTTTTTTATAAAAAAGGGAGGGGTTTTATTTCTGCTCTTCAGTGGTCTTTAACGTGTACCTTGTAGACATGTGTTTTTGCTGTGACACACGGGTAAGTTTGATGACAGTGGGGGAGGGGCTGTGTCAACTTGATGTGAACATAAAATTTAGTCTAGAAAGATCGCTCGACAGTTTCTCTCCTGTTGTTCCCTGTGCTTCCCAGTGGCCCTTTACAGCTCTCTCTAAAGCTAGAGAGACGTCCTTATTTACAGCACAAGTATGTTCCAGTGTGGCTCTGGCTATGGTCTTACCATTACCCAAGCACAAAAGTACTGCTGTGGGCTGAGGGTATAGCTCAGTTGCTAGAGTGTTTGCCAGCATGCACAGAGCTTGGATTTGATCCCCAACACCACATGCAATCAGGATCCATGAGGCATGTCTGTAATCCTAGCACTTGGGATAGGGAGGCAGGAACATCCTTGGCTACTTAGGTATTCATGGCCAACCTGGGCTACATGAAACCCTGTCTCATTTATTTCATTGTATTTTAATTTATTTGTGTATTTATGAGATATAGAGAAAGAGAGAGGAAATAGAGAGAGAATGGGTGCGCCATGGCCTCCAGCCACTGCAAACAAACTCCTGATACAAGCGCCACTTTGTGCATCTGGCTTTACGTGGGTTTGGGGAATAAAACTCAGATCGATAGGCTCTGAAGGCAAGCGCCCTAACTGCTGAGCCATCTCTCCAGCCTGTCTCATGTTTTCTTAAAACAGAAAAAGCAACAGAAGCACAGCTGAGTCCTTCTCTCTCTCTCCCTCTGCCCACTTCATCCCTGACACCTGAGAGGGAGGGAGGGCCACAGTCCTGGGAACACATGCTGTCATGGATTGCTCTGAAGCCTTCTTGTTACCCGAGGTAGGAGGAAGGGAAAAGAAAGATGTCTCAATGAGGAAAAAGTCTCTTTTCTGAACACTGGGTGCAGAATTCCAAAAGAAGACTTCCTAGTTCATCCTGGAAAACCTCACCTTTTATAGTGCTGTAATCGTTTTTTAAATTTATGTTTTCTGTGTGTCTGTGTGCACATGCCACGGCACATGTGTGGAGGTCAAAGGACAGCTTTGAGGTGTCTTGCTCCACTTTCTTTGAGATGGGGTCTCTTGCTGCTGCAAACGAAATTGCCAGACTGCAAAGACCTTCTATTGTCATGTGTGTATTTAGGTGACAGACACATGCATCACTTTGCATCCAACTTTACGTGGGGTACTGGAGACCGAATCTGGGCCAGCAGGCTTTGCAAGCAAGCTCCTTTAACTACTGAGCAACCCCCCCAGCCCTACTTTAATTGTTTTTAAATCCAGGAGTGGCTAATATGAAACTTTCTCCAAACAACTATGTGAGGATGACATTATTGTACCCACATGAAAGTGCACCCCAAAGAGGAGCTTCCATGGGAGGAGCTAGCAGACTGAGAGCCTTGGACCCAGGTCTCCAAGTTTCAGCCTTAGTTCCTTCCAACTCCTCATGTCTCTGGGAAGAGAGGAAGATGAAGCAGTGCATAGTCCCCACTCCATATTCCATGGCTGCAGTGGCCTCTGCTCAGTGCAGGAGCCCAGGCTTCACGTGGGGTCAGGGGAGATAGCTCCCACGTGATCCCTCCAAGTCACTGCAGGAGCCTCTACCAGATGCACAGGACAGGGAACAGGTTTGCCGCCTTCCAAACATGCTCAGGGATGAAGCATGAGCACCACTGGATTGATCTACTATAAATGCAGATTCTGAGGCACAGTGTCCTTCTGTCTTTCTGTCCTTCTGGTTTTGAAGACGTCGAGGCAGGACTTACTGGTTGGTGCTGTCAATATTGATAACCTCAGGGCAATATGCTTCAGCTTAAGTATTTTTCAAAACCACCTGTGCTCCCACAGCCCCAAAGGCATCAGTTCTATGAGAGAGGGAGATTGGGGAACGGATGAACTCAAAACTCGGCTTCTATAATGAAAAAGGATTTTGCCAGGGCACAAATAGTAGCGTGGACAAAATTGTCAAAGACAACCATTTGAAATTCAGCCAAGTTTAGGAGCTGCTGTTCATACAAGACTAGGGAATGTTGGGTAATGATAATAACGTCTGTATCATTATGGCCAGGTTCGTCTGTCTCCAGCCTGAGTGCCAAAGGCAAGACAGTTCTCCAAAAACAGGACACTCCTAGTACAACACCATTTCACTGAGAGGAGTTGACTTGATTCCAAGTAGAGCATTGAAAAAAAAATCACTAGCCAAATATTTTTCCTTAAGAAACTATAAAAGGCGAAAAAATGAAGCTCAGAGTAAGCAGTGGTCAGGAAATCAATGAAGTCTCCAGAGGAAATTGATGAAATAGAACACAGCAATAGAAAAAAAATCAATGAGACCAAAAGTTAGTTCCTTGGAAGGATCAAGAACATTGACAAGTCTTTTCCTAAACTGATGAAACAGAAACAGACATCAAGAGAAATTGTTAAAATCCACAGCAGACCTTTTTTGGCATGTGTGTGGAGGTGTGCTTGTGTGTGCATGTGTGTGGTGTGTGCATGTGTGTGGAGGTGTGCATATGTGTGGTGGTATACATGTGTGTGCAGATGTGCATGTGTGTGCAGGTGTGCATGTGTGTGGAGGTGTGCAGGTGTGTGGAGGTGTGCAGGAGTGTGCATGTGTGTGACATGTGCATGTGTGTGGTGTGTGCATGTGTGTACAGGTATGCAGGTGTGTGCAGTTGTGCAGGTGTGTGCCATGTGCATGTGTGTACAGGTGTGCATGTGTGTACAGGTGTGCATGTGTGTGGCATGTGCATGTGTGTGGTGTGTGCATATGTGTGCAGGTATGCATGTGTGTTATGTGCATGTGTGTGTAGGTGTGTGCATGTATGCAGGTGTGTGCAGGTGTGCAAGTGTGTGCAGGTGTGCAGGTGTGTGCCATGTGTATGTGTGTGGAGGCATCAAGTGTCTTCCTCGTTTGTACTCCACTGAGTTCTTGAGACAAGGTCTCTCACCTGAACCCAGAACTCGCCAATTCAGTTGGTCTATGTGGGGATCCTTTGTCTCTACTTCTGAGTACTGTGCTTACATTCAGGTCATCACACCCACCTGGCATTCAGGTGGGTGCTGAGTGGGGATCCAAACTCGGGTCCTTATGCTTGCTCTTCAAGCACTTTACCAGCCGAGCCATCTCCCCAGCCCTGGGAATAGTTCATTTTCTAGAGAAGATGTTTAGAATGCCAAGAAGCATGTGAAATGATACTCAGCATCTTGCCATCAGGGCAATAGGGAGATGAAAATCACGACTACAGTGTGGTGCTGACCACTTCCCCACTTCTCAACCCTAGGACCCTCTGATAACAAGTCCGAGCATGGTCAGGGCACATGTCAGTGTGAGTGTGGGAAAACCAGAACACTTCATCCTGCCAGTATTAAATGGCTCATCCACTTTGGAAACTAGCTTCTCAAAATTCGTGAAAAAGCTAACTATAATTACCAAACAATCCAGCACTCATAGGTGAGTATCCAAGAGAAACAAATGTGTGTGTTCTCACAAAGACTTACACAAGAATATTCATAGTAGGAGGAGGAGGACAACCCGGTAATAGACAGCCGGGCAGAGCCCACATGTCCAGCAAAGGGTGGTTTGATGATCGACAGGCATATCTACACAATAGAATACCGTCAGCAGTTCAGAAGTGAACCAAAGCTATGCCAAATCAACACGGGGGCTGGAGAGATGGCTCCGCACTTTCACGTGCTTCCTGCAGCAAGCATGATGGCCTGAGGGTCCTGAGACTGCCTGACTTCAAAGCTCCAGATCCCACATAAAACAGCTGAGTGTGGCCACACCTAGACCTGTAAGGGATCAGAGACCCAAAAAAATCAGCAAGCTCTGGGATCAGTAAGAGACTCTGCTCAACCCAGAATGGGTCGGACCAGGACACCTGGCTTCCTGCTCTGGCCACTATAGGCAAGTGCACCCCACCACAGTTGAGCGCCTGGGGAGCTTCAAGAGCTCATACATGTGCATGCACCACACACACACACACACACACACAAAAAAAAAAAAAAAAAAAAAGGACACATTCTTAGAGACTTAGAGACAGGAAACAGCAGCGGGTCTAGCCTGGTGCCGGCATGGGATTGCAGGCTGTGTGCACCTGACATGAGGGAGGCCCAGGGTGATGGAAATGGTCTCATGTTAGATCTTGGCAATGGCTACACAATGCAATGAACTCACTACAAAGCACTGAATTGTATGCTTCACTGGGTCAGTATTACAGGATGGAAATCAGACCCCAATAGAGCCATTACAATGAGGGAGGAGAGAAGAGGGTAGAAGGATTTACTGGGACATGAACTTGAACCCCAGCTCACCTATTGTCTAGTTGTGACACTAGACTAGGGCACATTTCTCAACCTCACCCTGCATGTTCTGCCAATGAAACAGGGTCACGTCATGGGGTTCTGGTCAGAGATGAGGTTGGTTAATGGTGGTTATTATTTCAGCTCTCTTTTTCCCACCCAGTTGTAGCTTCGCCTTCTGTAACTACAGGTTCTCATTGAAAGCTTCCTGAAGTGTGACAGGAAGGAAAGTCAGAGCCTGGGCTGGAGAGATGGCTTAGCAGCTAAGACGTTTGCCTGCTAAGCAGTAGGACCTGAGTTCAACTCCCATGTACCCACGTAAAGCCAGATGCACAAGGTGGCGAATGTGTCTGGAGTTCGTTTGCAGTGGCTGGAAGCCCCAGCCTGCCCATTCTCTCTCTGTCTGCCTCTTTCTCTCTCATTCTCTCTAAAATGAATAAACAAATTAATTTTTTTTTAAATTAGAGCCTGACATGGCACCTCCCAAAGGTGGGAGACAGGGGCTCAGGCAGACCGTCTTGGTCATCATGGTTCTCATTGTTTCGGAGGACTCCTGTTGACTGCTTGGCTTCGGAAAAATAAGATTAGGTTTTCATGAAAAGCATAACATGTTTATTTTGTGGTCTCTGGCTCAAGAAAGAAAATGAAAAATTGGGTTTGGAAACTTTTTATTATTAGGGTTATTAATTCTAATGATCTGTTGTGTAGCGCTTACTTATAAAAGCCTATAGCCACCACTGGAAACAACCACATGAGTAGTTTATTGAGGGTTTGCCAAGGATTTGAACAGCTCTCCTGACTTCAGGCTGCTGCAGAGGCGTAGGTGGCAAGGAGGAGGAGGAGGACTCAGAATTCAGAGTCTGTTCAGAGGCTCTTAAAATGCCAAAGACTGCTTTCTTCCAGAATGTTCCCAGTAACTTAGGTTACAACTAAAAAGGCATCAAAGAACGCCAGCGAGGGTCCAGGGAAGGTTTGTGGGGTCACTGTAGTCCTCCTTGGAAATGTCACAACCTCATAATTATCAGTTCACTCGAAGATAATCAGATACTGAGCCACTGATATGAGATCAGAAAACAGTCAGTCACCAATGAGAAATCTGAGGGCCATGGGATTTGATTTCAATTATGGAAAGACCTTCCTCATGACGGAACTAGAGGACCACACAGACCCAGCTCTGATCTACACTCCCTTGAGTCGTCTCTTTACCCCTCTCGGCAACCCCAAAGTTGCCATGACCAAGGCCATCTTTGCAGAAAGTAGGTGGGAGCTGCCGACCTGTCAACTCAGCCCGGTTGGTTCCTGAAGCAAGATGAGCACTTTAGGAAACTCTTCCCAAGATATGAATGCCAAAGAGAGAGGTCAAACCTATCTTTAAAAAGCTGGTGGGCTTTAACACATTCGCCTTATGTGGGGTGGAGCTCAGTCAGAGAGTGCTTGCTGAGGATATGTGGTACTCTGGGTATAATCCCCAGCTCTCGAAAAGAGCAAAGAGAAATCCATCTGTTCTGTGGCAGGATCTGAATTAGTGCCTCTGTTCTACACTGTTCACTACCTAGGTAGAGTGCCACTGTCTCTTGATAGTATATTTACATGTATATTTCTCTCTTCCTGCCTTTCTTCCTCCTCCTACCAACTGCCTCCCCCTACAATTTGGTCAAATCATTCATCATTCTACATCTTTTCCTAGTTGTGAACAGAGCCCATCCCCAATGGTGAAATTTCTTGTCATTTCCTCAGTGAGCCCTTGAAACGGATGGCCCACGGGGGAAACTGAGGAAGTATGAAGTATGGTACAGCAGCATCCAGGGAAATGGGAACCCCTGGAACTGTCACTATTCTGGGGGAGGGGGTGATCTAGGGATGCTCTGTGACAGCCTATAGGGCTGGCCCATCAATTCGACTTGCTGGAGTTTCCTGCCCAAAAACATCATACCTCTGTACTTGAGAGCAAGAACATTTAAATTGGATTTTTCTGTTGAAGAAAATACTTCCTGAGCTAAAGAGGTAGCTCAATGGCAGAGGGCTTGCCTAGCACGTGGGAAGCTCTTTGTACCAAAAAACAGAAACAAAGACAAAATAACCAAAAGCATTCTGGCAATACTACTTAAGCCAACTGAAGGCTCCAATCAGTGTTTTCAATTTCAGTTAAACCATCTCATTTTCATATTTATTTTACTAAAATTGTTGGATTGGAATAAGTTCTGCCTAAGAATTTGTAAACTACAGGTTTTTTTCTACTTTTATTTATTAAGTGGGAACTTTGTATGAGCAAATTATGTGTTGGTAGCAACTGTTTTCCTCCTCTCCGCCCCTATTTGTGAGCTCTGAGTTGTGCTTTGCTTTTTTTGCACACTCAGGTATGTGTGTGCAGTATGTGTGATGTGGCATGTAGTATGTGTGCACATGTTTGTGCAGATTTGCATGCCCATGGAGGCCAGAGGAGACTGTCGGGTTCCCTCCTCTGTGGTTCATTTGAGTGTTTCCTTGAGACACTCTCTCACTGAACCCAGAGCTGCTGTTTTCGGTCAGACTGGCTGAGTAATGAGCCCCAGGGAGTCTTTGGTCTCTTCTCCACACAGAACTGGGTTAACAGGCATATGGAGTCATGTACAGCTGTTTACATGGATGCTAGGGAACCGAACTCAGGGTGGATCAAGCCTTCTCAGAGCCTCGGGCTCTTATCTACTGAGTCATCTCCCAGGCCCTAAGTTTGTTTTTATATACTATAAAAGTGGTCATTATAAATATTCTTAACGAACTACTACTTCTTCTAGGGTGAATTTTCTTGGTGAGTTAATTTTAGCATGTGAATTGTGGAGGGGAAGATTTAGTAGTTTCACCCTGTGCTGATTATGTCTAAAGGTAATATCCACCATAAAATTGCTCTTACGTGTGATGGCTTTCTTTCTATTTTTGCTGGGGACTGATTTGTGGTGAAATCTTCCCATCCTGTACCTCCCTTTGGGTGTTGTACGCTACTTGTCAGACACACACAAATTGGCAGGGTGAAAATGGCAGGTGTCATAGGTGCCTATTTTGATGACCTATTCCCAGTTTTCAGAAGGTAACATTTTTTGGCCCTTCCCTTAGTTCTTATCTGAAACTTCCCACTCCCCTCTCAAGTCCCCACCCTTCCCTTCTCCTGGAGTTTTGTCTGCAGTGATCATTTCAGGATCTTATAAACATTTAAGAGGTCCCTGCTCCTCAATCAAGTTACACCTGCCTCTGGTGTTCCTTCTACCTTTCCTCTCCTTTCTTCTGGACTGCTATCTGCCCAGCTCTGCCCAGAGTCCTCAGGGTGCTAGCCAGTGAATTTTTGCACCAGTTCAAGCATTTATCTGCACCTATGAACTAGAACATTCTCTGCTTATCCTGTGACTTTCTGCAGTTGGCTTACTGGCCATGCTGAAGGGGAAGGGTGATGCTCATAGGTCTTTCAGTGCCCATTCTCTTGTGAGGATTTTCAGCTGGGCTTTTCCTCTGTATCATCTCATGTCAAACAGCAGCTCCCCACTCCACGCACTTCACGTCACTCAGATCCCTACTTGATGTGCGAGAAGCCATGCTTAGGAAAGAAAGTGACTCACCGGGTCATTTGGTCAGAGCGAGGAGTCCATCACTTCCTGTGTTCTTAGTTACAATTAGTTCCTGTCCCCACCCTGTGACCTATGTAAGCCAGGCCCGAAGCAAGAGATTTCTGAGCCGGCCTATATAGGTACCTCCTGGATTCTCTCTCTCCATCAACTTTCCCATCACCTAGGCTGACTCTATAGGTCACTTCCATAGGTCAGACATAGGGTGCTGGGTCAGCATCCCATGGTTTCTGAGCCCCAGAAGGAAGTGCTGTGGGGAAAATTCCAGACAGTCCAACTGCCCTCTGGGAGCTGTGTTATGCCATAAAAACGCCCCTGATGTCTGCATCATGTTCTGTGATGTTTGTGAGGAATTTCACCAAGAAGGAACAGGGAGCCCACCATGTCTGAAATACCTTCTGGGAGAGACAAAGGCTTTTGAAGAAAATAGCATGCTGGGAATAAAAAAATTTTTTTAAGGTTTCTGGAGAATCAGACTACTTGTTTGGAGGAAAATGCTATAACGATCGAGTGTGTGTTGATGCCAGGGAAGGGTAGGCAGAGAGTCCCCCACGTCAATGCAGGGTGGGGACTTAAAATGTCAGAATTCTTCATTGTCTCTTTTTGTATAACCCAGCCTTGAGAACTGGAAACCAGATGTCACCGCTCAAAGTTATGGTATTTGGGGAAAAAAACCACAAGATTTTGAAGGACCTGGTTCTGAGGGGAGGAAGGAAACAGGGTTTGGGTTTTCTGTAGGATTTGGAAGTATATACCCTTTCCATCCCAGGCATGCTTGGAAGTCTGCACCCTTTCTCCTTCCTTTTGAAAGCAAGTCAAGTATAAGGGAAGGCACCAAGTGCTGGGATTGAACCCAGTTTCTGTTGCAGATGTCTGTTTGTTTATTTTTCTGTTTGTTGATTTCTAAGGTTGTGTAAGGCTTTGAGTGGGCTTTCTACTGCTGCCTACAGAAAAACCATCTCCAAGCCCTTCTCTGATAGAAATTGTCTCTCCCATCTTCCAGAGAGCTTCATTTGACTCCAACAGGAAGGGAAATTGAAGCAAGGGGTCCTCCTCGACTAAATGAGATCATACTTTTGTGCTAACACTGCACTAAGCTTGGGAGCTCCCAGCCCTCGAATCCACAGATATTCCAGTGGTCCTGGTGTCCTCGTCTTGAATCCATTAATACCGCTTCTCTCTCTTCTCCCATCCCTCTCTTGATTAAAACTAGAACCCTCATACATGCCAGGCAAGAATTCTGTCATTGAGCTATCTCCCCTGCCCTGTTTTAACTTCTCTTGAGACACAGTCTCCCCAAGTTACCCAGATTGGCCTTGGACTTTCCATCCTCCTGCCTTAACCTCTTCAGAAGCTGAGATTACAGGTCTACGCCAGCGAGCCTGCCTCTGAATATGTCTCTTATTAAATGCTGAGGCTTGACTTATATCCCGGTGCCTATGTACAGACTAGAATGTTTAAAGTAGAATCAATGAACTCCTCCCTAAAAGTGACATTACTTCGTTTCCGGTGAGGGGAGGTCTCTCTTTGTCACTGTCTTTAGAGGTAGTGTGAAATCAGCAGTGTCCTCCCAGAGCAATGCTGACATGATCTACCAAAGAAATGGAAACGTGCTGTAATTTGAATCAGTTCTCATACACAGTGATATGAAAAAGGAAAAAGACAATGAAATAAGCAGGGTTAGGTAGACAGAGAAGAGAGAGACACCCTCCAAGGAGAGGAAGAAGAGAACCAGGTAGCACAGGAGTAATGGGCCAGCTGGTGCCTCAGGATTCAAGAGTTTGGTCAAAGGGAGGAGAATGTGCGCTGGAACAAGCCAGTGAAGGTGTGAGGCCTGCAGCTGTCAGGCAGGGACACTGAGAAAGCAGGCAGTCTTGATCTATCTATGACATACAGCAATTTTGCTGACCCACCCTCCTTCCTCCAGAGATGCTAATCTCTGACTCATAGAACATTCTAGCTTAAAGAAGTCCCAGCCATGATGGAGCTCTTCCTGGAAAACCCTGTTACTTTTCAGATGATTAAACTGAGGCTCAAAGAGAGAGCAGAACAAATCTTCCCATGCGCACACAAAGCTAATCAGTGACAGGTCTGGGATCGTGATGCTGAGGTGTGTCTCCAAGGTCAGTACCATCTTCCCTCCTTTGACAGCTTTGCTTCTTTAAAAAATTATTTTATTTATTTGAGAGACAGAGAGAAAGTATATGGGTTTGCCCCCAGCCACAGCAAAGGAACTCCAGACACATGCATCACCTGTGCATCTGGCTTTATGTGGGTACTGAGGAACTGGCCACCAGGCTTTGCAAGCAAGTGCCTTTAACGACATTTCTTCAGCCCCCTGATTTGTTTCTAAAACAGAGCCTCTCTACTCTGGGAGAGAGTGAAGTCATCACCCAGGAGTGTGTTAGAAATGAAGACTCTCAGTCCAGGTCCTCTTACAGATCAGAGCCTGCACTTTACCAAGGTGACAGTGAGGGACAGAACACTGAGAAGCACAGCCCTCAGGCTGTTGCACCCATGTGATGTCCCTCCTCCCAACCATCAGCATCTGCTTCCTCTCCACCTAAACCCTCAAGACTGCATGTTTCCAGCAGCCTGGCTAACTCCACATTGGAGCATTCAGCCTGACACCCTCCCTGCCTGCAGAGCCGTGAGCTAAATGACATGTTGCTCTTTATTAGCACTTATTAAAAATAACCATGGTAATAACTACCTTCTCTTTAGCTAGCACCGCACGGCTTTCAAAGTGTGTGTGTGTGTGTGTGTGTGTGTGTGTGTGTGTGTGTGTGTGTTTATTAGTGAAATGTACAGTTGTGACTACAGGTTCTGTCACTAAATTGATCAAGTCTCAGTTCTCTCACCTACTGGGTGACTTTACAAGTGTTTTGATATCTTTGCCTCAGACTCAGTGTCTATTAAGTAGATCTACTGCATGCATGATGATCCCATGATGCTAAAATAACCCTGTCTCCTTTGCTGAACGATGAAAACTCAGGAACCAAAATACTTAAAACCTGATCACATGCTTCCTCAGAAGGCACTCTGTGTTCGGCTCATTTCAGAATGCAAAATTACATGCATGCCCATGTAAATCCAGCCAGTAAGGCGTAGGTACTGCACATCAGGTAAGATTTAAATGACTCACTGGTTATTCTTATTAGTTCTTTGGGCTGTTTGAGAAGATAAGCAATAGCCCTTTGGAGTGGGAGATTGAAATGGTCAGCAAGGCTTTAGTGGGAAGCCAGAGGGAAGGTTCATTCAAGAATCAGTGGAGCAGCTGTTGGGCAAAAAGGAAATCTCTGGAACAGTAATGTAAACCCTGCAGGGAGGGGAAGGGAGGAGGATAAGGAGGTGGCAAGCCTGGCTTTTCAAGGGACAGTGCCCTTCAGGTGTCTGGCAACCAGAGCACCCAGGCATTTTATTCTTGAAGCAGGATTTCTATTCCAGGAATAAGCAGGTCGCCTTCTTGAGTCTAGGAGGGTACAGAAGCAGTGACACAAATGAGAAACTCATTGAGAAACTTATCGAGGATACCTTCTGGGAACTTTGTGAGCCAGGCCACCATCAAAAGGAAGCTGCTAGGCTGGGGACGGGGCTCAGTGGATAAAAGCATTTGCTGTACAAGCAGAATGAACTAAGATTAAACCCCAGAGCCCACATAAAAGCAGATGTCGTAACACACTTCTGGAATCCCAGCATGCTTATGGCAAAAAGGGAGGCAAAGATAGGAGAATCCCTGGAAATTTGCAAGCCAGCTAGCCTGGCTTACATAGTGGTGAGCAGGAGACTCTGCTTCAACCAAAGTGGAAGGCTGTCTTCTGACCTTTCCATGCACACTGAATTGTGTGTGCCTGCTCGCTCTCGCTTGCATTCACTCTCTCCCTCTTTCTCTCTTACACACACACACATATTCTCTCTCACTCTCTCTGTCTCTCTCTGTGTCTCTGTCTCTGTCTCTCTCTCTCTCTCTCTCTCTCAGATGTAAAAATTACAAAGAAAAGAAGCCTCCCATGCTGCTGCTTGGGGAGCAACTTCATAGATTATTGCCAATTCCCCTGTGGTCTGTGGTCTAGCCTGTTAAGAGCTTTGTTTCTGTGCTGTATGACACCCCCATCTGACCTGTGGACACAGCAGGATCTCTTTGCGCCTTAATACCGAAACAAAGGTGTGTTCCGTCATTACTGAGCCATCTCTCCATCCCCCTCATTTGTTTTGTTTTGTTTAGATGTGTTTGGGACCTAGGATATTGATCCATGAATGCCAACAAAAGGTCGCATTCATAGAAGGGACCAGAGCAAGGAGCAGTGGTGAACAGCCTGCTTCTGTGATCATGGCTGGATGTTGGCCAGAGGCTGTCTGACCCTCAGTCCCTCCCTTCTGACCCTTTGGTTGTGGACCATAAAGCTACATTTTTTTTCTCTCTCTCTCTCAATGAATACAGGATCTTTCTAACATGTGTGTGGCTTTTTAAAAACCTTGCAATGATAGAACTAGGATACTTAATGGATATATTCCTGGTTACATGTTTAGTTAGGAGATTGATGACCACGTGTTCCTGGGACTATTCTAAGCATGGTCCTTGCTTAGATGTACAGGAGAATCAAAAGAGCTGCAGCTGGGCAGTGGGGGCGGGGAGAGGTGGGTCAGCCTGCTGGCCCATTGCAAAGCACAGAAAGCTTTTAAAAATATTTATTTGCACGCAGAGAGAGAGGCAGAGATTAAAAACGGAGAGCAAATGGGTGCCCCAGGGCCTCCAACCACTGCAAAAGAACTCCAGGTGCATGTGCTGCCTTGTGCATCTGGCTTTACGTGGGCACTTGGGAATCGAACTTGTTCAGGTCATTAAGTTTTGCAGGCAAGTGCCTTAACCACTGAGCGATCTCTACAGCCCACACAGCTTTAAAAGACAATCTGGAGACCATGATCAAGGGCTCATTATTTAATGTGGAGTTTGCAACCTCTGCACCATCTCCAGCTAATTCTTCATAGTAAGACCGGTCCTGGGCAGCCCACGACACATAGCTGCATCTCTGCCCACCTCCCACACTAGAAGTATGACAACAAAATCATCTCTCAGGGCAGCTCAGTGATAGACCACCTTGAGCCTAGTGTGCTCAAGGTCCTGGGTTCAATCCTCAGGGCCACAGAACAGACCAAAACAGAAGTAACATCTTCCAACATTGCCAAATGTCCCCTGGAAGGCAAAGCCACCCTGGTGAGGACCCTTGCTGTAATGTCCCATGAGTTGGGAAAGGCAAAAGGGAAGTGAGGCCAGGGGAAGATCTAAAGATATTGAAGAGGGAGTTGTCTGGAGAAAGCAGTGGGAGCTGAATTTCTGGAGACATGAAGGAGGTGACTTCCCCCAGGAGAGAGATGGATGTGAGGAGCAGCAGAGAGTAGAAGAGGGGAGTGTTGTTTCAGAAGCTAGTGATGCAGAGAGAACCAGACACCTAAACTAGAGCCCCGTGGCTGGTATGGGAGGTGTCCACAGAGAAAGGATGATAAGCAGAGGATTTGGGGAGTGTGTGGCAAGGTCTTAGCTGCTCAAGGCAGATGTCAGCAGGCCAGGAAGCAGAACTGGGAAAGAGAATGGCTGACCTACTGTATGCCGGGCACTGTTTGAATGTCACATACGTTCACTTAATCCTCTCAACCACCTGTGAGCGCCTTGCTACTACTGTTTCCCTTCCAGAGCTAGTGAAATGGCACGGAAGGGGTGGGTGTCTTCTAATCGTCTCAGCTGGTAAATGACAGACAGAGCCACAATGTAGCACCCTGCCTGGCTGTTCAGTCTTGTTCTTGCCCACTGTCCTGAACTAGGGTTAGGGAGGCAGTGCCAATGTGACAGGATTCTGTCTCCTGAGAGCAGGAATAGTCTGGAATTCAGGTGGCCATGCCCAGTTTGAAAGGAATGAGCATTCTACCTAACTTTACAACAAGGTCAGGAAGCGCATGAAGAGTCGGATTTCAGGGGAAGGCTGGAACGTTAATCTTACCCAAAAGGCCGAGAAACAACCATGGGTAAGCTAAAGATGGGGGTCCATGTTTCAGGCTCAGTTCCTCTGGCCCCGAGGCTCAGACGGGGATGGCAGGGGGATGTTGAGGCAGAGGCTCTGAAGGGAGGAACAGGTGAGGCAGTCAGGACAGGCTTGGACTGGGCACAGGGCGGAGAAGGCTCTTCCTACTGAGGAGCAGGTCATGCGATTCCCTCACCCACCACGGGGGTCCAGGCAGGTGGTTTGACCTTCAGTCTCAGAGTCTTCCTCTCTTCTCGAACACAGACAGTCAAAGGCACTTTCCTGAGGGTGTTAATAAGACACCAACCGTCAGCCCGGCTGCTCCTGGCACAGCCACTGCAATGTAGGGGAGGATTTCCTGGTGGAGGTGGGGTCAGCAGGAAAGGGACAAATTGGACCCAAACCAGGCAGTGAGGAAGCTACAGAAAGGTACTGGCAAGGAAAGGGTCAGCCCCAGTGGCTCTGGAGAATTCCACAGCGCTGTTAGGACTGGCAGGGCTGTGGGTTCTGATGGGAGGGAAGGGACAGATGCTCCTTACCCATGGCTCATCTGACACGTGCACCTTTAAATGGACAGATGCTGGGCAGCCGGGGCCGCAGTGGGCTTTCACATTCGTCAGGGCTGAGTCGTGGATGAGTCCAGAATGATGTTGGAGTGAAGAATGAAATACAAGCTAAATGCTATTCTAGGGACAGGACTTTGTTCATCCTCATATGCAAAGTTAGTTCTAAACATACCTTCTACTTTGAGGAGTTTGAGAGGTTGACTTCGTTCTTCCTGTTGGAGGCATGATCCCTGTTTTTCTAATAGCTAGTGATTGATGACTCTTAGCTTACTGCTCTGAAGGCAAATAGACAGGAGAAAAAATGAAAGCGCCAGGGTGTGGCTATGCTAATTTATGCAGAATATTGGGTACCACCTTTCCCATTGCCAGCCTCATCAACAGTGTATAAGTAGCAATCTTCATGCATTTCCAAGGAATGCTTTTGATTGCTTAAATCAGTGCTGTTTAGGTGTAATAGGCGATGAGGGGCTGGGGAGGCGGCTCAGTGAATAAGAGTTCATGCTCTGCAAACATGAGGACCTGAGTTCTAGCCCCTGTGTAAAGATCCAGGCATGGCTACACAGGCCTGGAACCCTGTGCTAAGGGGTGGAAACAGGAGGATGGCTAGGACTTACTGGGAAGCCAGTCTAAACCAGAAGCTCCAAGTTCCTTGAGATCCTGCCTCAAGGAAATAAAGAGGAAGTGCAACAGAGGAGGGCATCCAACATCCTTCTCTGGCACAGGACACAGGGCATGTGCATACGTTATACACATGTACACACACACACACACACACACACACACACACACACACAGGAAAAGAAATATAATGTGGGCCACAAATGCAGGCCACATGTGTAAGGCAAAATTTTTAAGCAAGTTGATAGTAGGCAAAATAAACAGTTAAGGGGATGGAGAGATGGCTCTGTGATCAAAGACAAGCCTGAGTGCCCAGCATTGGCTCCCCAGTACCCATATAAAATCAGATGCACAAAGTGGCACATGTATCTGAGCTCCTTTGCAGTAGCAAGAGGCTCTGGTGCACCCATTCTCTCTTTCTCCCTCAAATAAATAAATAAATAAATAAAATATTCTTTTTAATTTAAAAAAAATAAAAATAAGAGCTGGAGAGAGGATTCAGATGCTAAGGTGCTTACATGAAAAGCCTAACAACCAAGGTTCAATGACCCAGTACCCACATAAAACCAGATGCACAAAGTGGCCCATGCATCTGGAATTCATTTGCAGTGACTGGAGGCCCTGGTGTACCCATTCTTCTGTCTGTCTCTCTTTGGTCTCTCTCTCTCTTTCTCTCTCTCTCTCTCTGCTTGAAAATAAATAAATTATTAATCAAATATTTAAAAAAATTTTAAAAGCAGGTAAGTCAATTTTAATATAATGTTCTTATAATAACAGTTAGAATACAACTAATATAATAACCCATTTTCAGTGTATTATCATTTGAAATATATAATCAATGAGTTTTCATTCTCCTCATTCTCTTTTGTATCAAATCTTTGAAATCTGGGGTGCATGTTTTAATTAAGAACACATTTCCATGCAGATTAGCTGCCTGGAGTGCTGGAGAGGCCGTCCAGTGACCAGTACATGTCTCAACTCCTTGTCTGAGATGCTTCCATTCTGGGAAAAGTCGGATAATTACTCTGAAGCTGGGGACACGCATGTCCCCCTGACTGAGGCCAGGTGTGTAAGATGTCATTGGTGATTTATTTCCCACCTCAGCTTGTCCTCATTCCATGAGAGAAGCTATTTCACAGCCATTTATCACCCAGGGGAGGACACAGATGGGCCATTTATTGACAAGAGCATCCCATCCAGAAGGCTGACATCTAGCCATTCTCAAGTCTCTTGGAAAACAAAACTAATAACATTGGTGCCAAAATGGAATCACGTTTACAGGGAGGAGGAATTTCTAATATGAGGGCGATGGCCCATCAGTGAGGAATGATTGGATTCAGCCATGGCAATAAAGAACTGGGAATTGTGGTTTGGGTTTGTTTTCTTCTGGATCCTCATCTCAGGCCCTCTAATTCTATTTTTCTGCTTGACAGCACACACGGTGGCTGAAGGGAGCCATTACTAAGAAAAATTATTGGATAGCATTTTGCAAAAGCCACCAGATGAACTTTGGAGTAAGGAAAGAGTAGGGCCAGGGAGATGGCTCCATAGTTCTGCTGCTTACTTGCTGTGGTGGTTTGAACCAGGTGTCCCCTAGAAACGCATGTGTTTTGAATGCTTGATTCCCAGCTGATGGCAATTTGGGAAATGGAGTTTGCTAGAAGAGGTATGTTGCTGGGGGCAACCTTTTGTATGTTATAGCCAGCTTCCCCTTGCCAGTTGTCATTGTTTGATCCAGGTGTCCCCCACAAACAAATGAATGTGTTCTGATTGATAGATCCTCAGCTGATGGCAGTTTGGGTTTTACAACCTCGCTAGAGCTGTGTGTGGGGGGGGATTATGGGGTTATAAGCCAGCTTCCCCTTGCCAGAGTTTGGCACACCTTCCTGCCGCTGTTTGCAGTGCTGTGGCGGAGGTGATGTCCACCCCTCTGCTCATGCCATCATCTTCCTTCCAGGATGGGGTCTCCCCTCGAGTCTATAAACCAAATAAACCCATTCTTCCACAAGCTGCTTTTGCTTGGGTTCTTTTGGTGCAGCAACGAGGAAGCTGACTGCAACACCAGTGTTTGGCACACTCTCCTGCTGCTGTTGTCCACCTGATGTTGGCCAGGAGGTGATGTCCAGCCTCTGCTCAGGCCACACTTTTCCTTGCCATCATGGAGCTTCTTCTCCAAAATAAACCCTTTCCTTCCACATCTGCTTTTGGTCGAGTGCTTTGTGTCAGCAACGAGAAGGTAACTGCAATACTTGCAAAGCCTATTGTCCTGGGTTCAATTCCCCAGCCACCCACTAAAGCCGGACAGGCATTCAGCTGCAGTGGCAAGTGATCCTGGCATGCAGTCTCATGTGCGCATGCAACACACACACATAAATAAATAAAATAATTTTAATTTGAAGAAAGAAGGAGGGCTGGAAAGATGTCCCAGTGGTTAAGGCACTTGTCTGCAAAGCTTAAAGACTAGGGTTTGAATCCCCAGTACCCACACAAAGCCAGATGCATTTGAAGTTCTTTTGCAGTGGGTAGAGGCCTGGTGCATCCAGTCATATTCATTCTCTCTCTCTCTCTCTCTCTCTCTCTCTCTCTCTCTCTCTCTCTCTCTCTCTCTCTCTCTTTCTCCATTGTTCTCTCTCAAATAAATAAAATATTTTTAGAAAGAATACAACAGAATTCAGACAATGGAGAAAAGAGTCCTCGTCCCAAATGGAGCTTCTCTTCAGTCCTGATCAAGCCCCAGAGGAGGGAGGTCACTGCCAGAGTAGAAAACATCTAAAAGTGTGGCCTGCAGGCCCAGCTGCTAGTCTCTGGCAGCTGAATGTCCTGTCACTTCCTGAGTACAGATGGCAATGAACTCTTCTGGGTCTAATCCCACTTCAGAACCCTACCAGCTCAGACACAGCCACAAGGTGAAGGCAGTGAACGACTGTCCTTCCCCAGTGATAAATTCGGTCAGTATTTCAATTACTGCACACTTGGGCCACGATGATGCAGAGCCTGGTGAGTGTGGAAGCAGACTGTACTGGTGACATGGGATGTGACAGCTGTGGGTTTCAGCCCCACTCTGGTTGCCTCGTGGTCTTCTGACACAGGCACACTGAGAGCAGAGTGACAGCCAACCTGCTTCCCCTTTGTGCTGTGGTCTTTGAGACAGCTCCCCCTGACCCCACCCCATAAGTGCACTGAAAACCTCCGTCCACACCTGGCCTCTTTCTGTCAGTGTGATGGGCCATGAATTCAGAGCTGCATTGGCCGCTGTTCTAAGCTTGTGTTGGTAGGGAGAACCTGCCCCATGCCCACATGGCAGAGTTAAACAAGGATGGCATTTTGGAAGAAAGTGGCTTCCTGTTTTGTGGGAACTTTCTCCATTTTCAGTTATAGTCATGGATTGCACCGTTCTAGTTTTCCCCATTTAGTTTTTAAATATATTCATTTATTTTCAGCAGAGAGAGAGAGAGAGGGAGAGAGAGAGAGAGAGAACCAGGGCCTCCAGCCAGCCACTGCAAATGAACTCCAGATGCATGCACCACTTTGTGCATCTGGCCTTATGTGAGCACTTGGGGAATCAAACCCAGGTTGTCAGGCTTTGCAAGCAAGTGCCTTTAACGGCTGCATCTCTCCAGCCCCTTTTCCTATTTTAAATGCCAGGATGTTATGAATATTATTGTAGGGTTATATTAGCTGTGAATATTCTATCCGTTTCAGAGTCTGGAGGAAAGCTCTTAGCCAGCTGGAGTTCATAGTGGGAGAATTAGGAGCTATCTTTCCAACATGACAAGATGATGAAAGAAGTCCAATAGCAAAGGAAAATGAAGTAGGCACCCGTTCCAGAACTGCGAGGGAGCAAAACCGTAACTCACCTGAAAATAAATATGAATAACAAAGCTATTTATAGTAGCATAAAAATTAGAAGCAACTTAAATGCGCAGCCAAAGGAAAGTGGATCACTGAAGTGTGACATACCTCTGTGATGACTGCTATTAAGGAGGCTATTAGAATACTGATGCCAAAAATATTTAATGGCCAGCTTGGGCGACAGCTCAGTGGTAGGGCTCTTGCCTAACATGCTGGGGGGATGGGTTCAATTTCTAGAACTCAAAAAGAAAAAAAGAAAAAAAATGTAATGGCGTGTAAAAGATATCTTGATACCATTTCAATGAACAAATGCAAATACAAAATCGTATCTACATTGCCACCTGACATTATACAGAAGCCTTTGCAAATGACAGGAAGTAACTACTTTTTAAAAGTCTTTAAGCAGGGCGTGGTGACACATGCCTTTAATCCCAGCACTCAGGAAGCAGAGGTAGGAGGATTGCCATGAGTTCAAGGCCACCCTGAGACTACATAGTGAATTCCAGGTCAGCCTGGGCAGAAGCAAGACCCTGCCTCAAAAAACCAAATAAATAAATAAAAATGAAAAATAAAAGGTCTTTATTTCTGCAGGGGAGAAGATACATAAAGGTATAACCCAACTGGAATATAACCAATTTGCAGTATGTTCACATATTAAAGTTCTCAAAAAAAAAGTTTAGACTAGCAAGTGATCTCAATTCTTTTTCTTTATGTAGCTGATATTCTAGAATCTTTATTATACATATGAAATACTTTTATAACCAGAAGGAAAATAAAGCACAATAAATGACCATTATAATATAAACCTGAGCAGACGTCTATTCCTTGCTTATAAAGCAATAACACTACTCACTACTTCCCAGGTTTACCTTAAGGACTTCCTCTCCTCCCTGGATGGGATAGTGAGATCCAGTGTTCTTTCCGGACTCTGGAAGTGCTTTGAGGAAGTGGGATGATGTTCAGAAGCTGTGAGGACAGCAGAGGGCCAATGCGAGTGTGATAGAGACAGTCTTGGGCATCACGTCCCCTTCTGTGTCTGTTTGCAAACCACTGCTGCCTAAGACCCCCGAAACCGAACAAGGTTGTAGGTGGCTAAGAATCAGAGCCCATTGGAAACTAAAACTGAAATGTAGCCACCACGTGGAAGGAAGGAATTTGGGGATTCCAGAGCTTTGGAGTTTAGCTCCAGCCAGACACAGCTCTCCTCCATGGAAGGTGTCTCGGAGCCTGGGACAGGCGTGGCTCTTGCAGCTGCCTCTGGGACTGGTGTTCACCCTGCTTCACTCACAGCAGAGTGGGCAGTGGTCTTGCTCAGTAGAGAGACCCCCAGCAAAGGCTCATCAGGCCTGAGCAGCTCTGTTTATAGCGTGGTGGGGATCAGCACACATCCATCATGTCTCTAGCCTGCAAACTGTTGGGGTGCGATCTCCAGCCACCAGGAGCAGGCTGGCAATGCTGTCTAAGACCAAACACTATCAAGGACCTAGAGACACAAGCCAGGGACTGATGTCACCCCAGCTTGTGACCGTACTGAGCAGACCGTAGAGGGGTGTGCTGCTACTCATCACCCCTCCTTTTCAGAAACAAAATTAACACCTGAGGGTCTGTTAGACCAAACTTCCAAGTGAGTCAGGGTGGCTGGGCTGTGGTGAATTGCAGTTAGGAGACTTTTCTGGAAACCAGATATAAGGGAACCGTGGTGCTCTGGGCTTCTGGCTAAATGTAGTCCTCCCTCTGTGCCATTCCTCTGAGCTACTCCCTTGCCAGGTGGGGCTGTTGACCCACAGAAGGACGATCAGGAACGAAAGGCCTGACATTCTCCTGCAAACACGGGTCCCTTGCAGAGATGAAACCCAACTAGAGGGTAAAGAATTTCTTAGTGCCGGGCGTGGTGACACACACCTTTAATCACAGTGCTCGGAGATAGAGGTGAGAGAGAGGAGTGCCATGAGTTCAAGGCCACCCTGAGATTACCAAGTGAATTCCAGGTCAGCCTGAGCTAGAGTGAGACCCTACCTCAAAAATAAAGAATTTTTTAGTCATGCCTCTTCTTAGTTCTTAGATGAGAATTGAGAAGCCCTCCCTCAATGAACAGATCGTAACAGCTATCGTCGTCATAGTAAGTCAAACATAGTTTGATGGCCACAGCTGGTGCGTGCCAACTCATAATAGGGGCAAAGTTATAAAGATTCAGATTTGAGTTTATTCTTCATGTCAGCATAGCTTGGGGTCTGAGCAAGTCTTCTTAACCAGAAAGGAAAATAAATAAATAAAACAGAATCAGAGGTATCAATATGTCTGTGTAGCTGGAGCGAGAATTGAAGTCACTAAGAACAGTTGTCTTGTATTATGCAGAGTTTTGTCACATGTAATGTAACTGAAGAGTGACCCTTACAGGCTAAAACTATAAACCCGCTTTTCTCCCCTTTCAATCCAACACAATCCAGATATTTAATGAGCCACTTGCTACATGCCATTGTAGTAAACATTGAATATAATACACCAATCTAGACTGTGCTGCTATGGACCAAGGAGCTTGCTAATAAATCATTTACCCTAATTCTGCTGCCCCTTGCATTGTGATTTCATGATGCTGATGGGGTCCTTTATTAAAGAACCTGTGAGTAGCACTTCAGATGGACGACAATCCTATAATCGCGTTTAGACTTATCTAATTTTTGCCTGTTTTGCTTTGAGAACTCAGAGCTGGGTCTTTGAAGGCTGTCATGGATTGTGGAAGTATGTGTGGGCCTATGGTGAAATTGGAGTGATCTGTTGATGAGTTCATCTAAGCTGCTTTTGTTAATAAACTAGGAAGCGCCACAGTAAGACTATTGGACTACTTTTAGTATGATCCCTGTAAGGAGAGAAGAATTAAATCGAGATTGTTGGCCCAATGGAGGACTGGGTTTAGGTTAAACAGGAATCTGCTAAATGCTTATCGACTTGTGGCTTTAACACCTTTACATCTGCTTGTGAAAATAAAGCAAAAATATAAGAAATGAGTTCAAGGAAAATGTCAGCTTCTCCATCCCTATAATGAACTACTTCAGGCAGCTAACTGAAGAGATGATAACAGAAAAAACACAGCTCTCAAAGACTTTATTCTGGAGTCAAATATGAATGACCATGGCTAAGGAAATTGGCCATTCAGGTGACCCCCAAATCCCTTATGTCAATGTGTGAACAATTTCATGAAGGTCTCATAATTACAAAACAAAATCTTAAATTAAGGCACTTTTTAAAATTCACTGGTGGAAACACTAAGGAAGGGGAGTCTCTGCTCTGGGGCACAAATGCTATCCAACGACACTCTTAGCTTTGGGGTGGTGTGCTGGTTTGAATCAGATGTCCCCATAAACTCAAGTGTTTTGAATGCTTGGTTCCCAGCTGATAGCAATTTGGGAGTGGAGCCTTGTTGGAGGAGGTGTGTTGTTGGGGGTAGGCTTAGGGGTGTTATAGAATTCAGCTCACTCTCCTGTTACTATTGTCCAGCTGATGATGGCCAGGAAGTGATGTCCAGCCTCTGCTTTACCATCTTTTCCCTGCCATCATGAAGCTTCCACTCAAGAGTGTCAGCCAAATAAAAAACTTTGCTCCCATCAGCTTCTTTTGGTCGGGTGCTTGATCCCAGCAACTAGACGGTAACTAATAACAGTTTGGTCAAAGCTAAGGGGTCTGTTGATACATTATGAAGGATTTACTGAGATAGAGAGATGATTCAGTAGTTGAGGTGCTTGCTTATAAAGCCAGATAGTCTGGGTTCAATTCCCTTGTCTAGTACCACATAAAGCCTTGTATGATGATGGTCAATGGTGGTTTTAATGAAATGTCTTTAATTTAATTTAATTCAAATGTCTCCCATGTCTCCTGGAAATGGTGGCAATTTGGGGAAGTTGCAGACCTTTTGGGAAGTAGAGACTTTCTGGAGGAGGTGTGTCACAAGGGACAGACCTTGAGGTTTGTTAATTAGCTCGACCCACTGTGTTTTTAGAGCTAGCTCACTCCAACTACTTTCTGATGCTCTTGAGATATAATCCCTGCTGGCTGTATCCTCTTACCATGATTTATCTACCATGATAAAGCTTCCCCCTTGAAGCTGTAAGCTGAAAGAAACTCTTTCCTTCCATGTGCTACTTTTGTTGGATGTTTAGTCCCAGCAATGAGAAGGTAACTGCTCCATCAGTATATGTGTGGTTGTTTCTGGGGACTTCAGTTCCTAGAGGTTTATTTGTCTCTCTCTAATGGAGGTTCCAGTTCAAGAACAAGTGAACCTGTTGCTTTGTGCCTCTGGTAAGAACCCTAGATGACAGTGACAGGGAGTTTATGTCAGAACATATCATGAGCCAGGGTCCAGAGAGAGCTACAGCAGCTAGGATCCCACAATTCCTTTGTGGGCATGCCCCTAGTGACCTAACGACTATCCATAATTTACCACTTCCTATGGATTTTCACAGCACTTCCAAATAGTGCCACCCTGGGAACCCAGCATTTAGCCCATAAACTCACCCAAGCCATACCAGAACATCAGGCAGTTACTTTAGAGAGTACAAAACAAACCACTGGTCAATGGAATCAGAAAGTTGGGTACAGAGAAAGCCTGGTACAGAACTGTCATAGTCAGCCACACGCCGCTGAGATGAATATCACAAACACAGAACAGGGAACAGGCAGGAGGGCCAAAGAGAATTTCTTCTCCTTTATATAGCCTTAGGGTGGAGTCTTACAACCCTTCCCCAGACTTAATGGCTTCCTGAGTCTCTGGAATTTCCTTCCTGCACTGCCCACATAGAAAAGGATGTTTACTTCTAACTCTCCTGAGCTTCCTTATATTCTGACCCCTACTGAGAGGCTGTCTTCCTGTAAACATCCTCAGAGACCCACCCAAGATAATTACAAAGATCAAGTTGACAATAAAACCTAACCATCACAAGAACCCAAAACTCATGGATGGTAAGAACCGGTCTCCCTGGCTTCCTGGATGAGTATAGATCTTAGTAACCAGAGAGGTTTAGTCACTCAGCAGACACTGAGTTTGGACAATATGACTCTTAAATCTTGATTCCCAGGACCCCTTGGTTTCTCATGGTACAAAATATGAATGGTGTCTAAATGGATGCATTTATACAATGCTGTTTCCAGTAACAAGAATTGTAGTTTTCCTAATGATAAATGTTATGCTGAGATAATCTGTATTAAAGGAGCAGGGTTTTTATTTTATTTTTTTCTGCTCAATCCCATACATTACTGTGGCTGCCCAAGGGCCAGGAGATGGATTAGATGTCAAGAGCTGTGAGTGGCTCCAATAATAGGTAAAAGAACCTCGTCTGTGCTTCAGAAATAAAGTGAGAATCTGAAAGATGTCTTGTACTCAGTCTTCTGGAGAGGTACAAAGGACATGGCCCAAAAAGTATTGACAAAGCCTATGAACTTGTAATTAATTCACTCAAAGCAGCAGAAATGTGTCCATTGCCGTCTAAATTTATAATCTGTAGGAAGCTAAAATCTCCCTTACAAATGTTTCCTGCCCCTTTCCAAACTCAGCTTCCAAAGTAACAATTTTTGCTCAATGCAAAGTGATATGTGTTTCTTATGGAAACACTGACATGCAGAAAGAAGGAGATGAAAATAAATTTCAATTTATTGATACATTTAATCCTACCAAAGATATCTACGGTTAGCACTTTGATATATATCCTTCCACTATTATTTCCCTGCACGATATATTATGGGACCACATTGTATATTACTATTTTGAAAACGGACTTTTTTCCTCTTGTTATCCTAGGCAACATTCTACTGCATCTTTTCAGGTGTGTGTGTGCACATGAGGGTCAGAGGGCAAATTTGGGGGTGGGTCCTTGCCTTCCACCTTGTTTAAGGCAGGTTCTCTCTGGTTTGCCATTGCAAATCCCAGGTGGTAAGCTTCAGGATTCTCCTGACTCTGATGCCCACTGCAGAAGGTGCATTGTGATTACAGAGCAGCTTCATGTGGGTTCTGGGGATCCTAACTTCAGTCATCAGGCTCACATAGAAGGCACTTTTAACTATCATCTATTTCCCTCCTCCCCTTTCTACCTCACCCTTCATAGGTGTACAATAGGTCACTGTATGAACTCATTATAATTTATTTCCCTTCATGATAACCTTGTAGTTGTTTCTGGGGTTTAATAATAAGTAGCAGTGTTATGGTCAATATTCATGAAAACTTCCTTAGGGAGGTGGTACATATATGTGCTCTTGCTGGACCAAAGGATTTGTGTTTTTAGATTTTCAAGGAGAGAGAGAGAGAGAGAGAGAGAGAGAGAGAATATGAAAGGGGATGAAATGGGTATATAACTCCAGACACATGCATCACTTTATGCATCTGACTTTACGTGGGTACTGGGGAATTGAACCCAGACCATGAGGCTTTGCAAGCAAACATATTTAACCACTGAGCCATCTCTCCATCCCTTAGCTCTTTGATATACACGACCAGCTTGTTCCTCCGAAGACTGTGTTAGTTGATAGTCTCACAAAAAGCACTTGAGGAAACTGTTCTGTTTCTCTCAGCAGCACTAAACTTTGTCACTGAGAAATTAACCTTTGACCTCACATGTCTGAACAAGTTGGGTAAAACATCATATATCTCATAAAA
Source organism: Zapus hudsonius (assembly GCA_004024765.1). Taxonomy (NCBI): domain Eukaryota; kingdom Metazoa; phylum Chordata; class Mammalia; order Rodentia; family Dipodidae; genus Zapus; species Zapus hudsonius. The sequence continues at coordinate 8,121 of PVHP010008557.1, read as the reverse complement.
AATTATTTTCTTGCACCTTACATTTCTTTGTGTGGATTGCTCGTTAATGTCTTTTGCTTTGTTTCCTCTTAGATAATTGGCCTTTCTCATTTATATGTTAGGGATTGTTAAAGGTATGAGTCTTTGTTGTGTATGTAACAAATATTTCTCTACCTTATCATGTGCATTTTGGGGGGGTTTGATGTATGCATGTTTTCAATTTTGTAGGCAGAACTATCTTTTCTTTATGGAGGCAGCTTTGTTATGTACTTAAAAAAGATTCTCCCCAAATCTGACATGTTTATATACATTTTTCTAGTTCTTGTATATCTTTATTTTTCATATTTGAATTTTTAATGTATATTTGAGAGAATTGGCTATCACTTTACATATTGCTCTCTTAGCTAAGATTAGCTGTTTATCCCAGAATCTCTTACTGATAATAGAAACTTTCCTCACAGATTTGAAATGCTGTATTCATTTGTTCTCTTAAGAGAATTTGTGTCTATATAGGATATTCTGTTTTTTAAATATACTTGCAAGTGTATGTGCACACACACCATGCATGCATCAAGGTCTCTTGCTACTACAAATGAATGCCAGATATATGTGTCACTTCTTGTATCTGGATTTACAGGCCTCCTGGGAAACTGACCTCAGTTTGGCAGGCTTTGCAAGCAAGTACCTTTAAACCATTGAGCCATCTCCCCAGGCTTGGGTGTTCTATTTTGTTTCAATGTTTCATTTATTTCTAGGCCAATTATTACCCTCATTATATTTCTTTGCAAATATTCTCACCTATGTATTCAGGTGATGCTTAATATCGTTTTATTAACTGTCAAATTTTTCCTAAATCATACTGGAGTGTTAATTAGCTTTGTAATAAATATAAAAAGTAATTTAGGAATGGTGGACATATTTAAAATACTGCCTCTTTCTCTCTGGGATACAGGGTACCTCCCGTGTTTTTCAAAAACCTCTTTACAGACTCAATACTGCTTCCTGGATTTTTTTTTTTTTTTGCTTCATATAAGACCTGCCTACCATTTTTGTTAGATTTCATCCTAACAAAGGATGTTCCCCTCCTGCTGGTTTCCAGCTTCTTATACTAAGTGCTATTAGTAGAACAGCTCCTGAAGCACATATATTATATATAAGGAGTTACAATAGCCATCGTATTGAAGTTTTTTTAATCTTTCACTATCTGTGTTGATGAGAGGCAAAAGAGGAAAGAACATGAGCTGCTAAGTGGACATTTGTACTCTTTAAAGGACAGCATAGTTATAGAGAGTAACCCCTGCTCCTGTGCCCGTGGTGACCTTGGGTCTCTCCCTCAGGGCTGCAGATCAAGTCTTACAACAGTGCTGTGCAAAGGGAGATATAAGCCAGATCTTGCACTCTGGACCTTGCGAATGCCTCCTATCAACGCCCCTCAAGCTCCAAGAGAAGTGTGTCAGATGCCCTGGTCATGACAGTGACACATGGCCCTGTCCTAGTGTGGTGTGCAGTGCCCATGCCTCCCCTTCGTGACAATGGCACAAACAGTGACAACACAAGCTGGTCTTATCATTGTACAGTTGGAGCGCCTGACAAGACGGGATCTGTGCTCCACGGAGCACAAACACATGCAAATACCTGCAACCTTGGCCTTCAGCAGAACTGATTCTCATTTATAAGGCGCAGCAGTTTTGTGTGTGTGCTCAGGGAACTCTGACAACATTTGGGGAAAATTAAAGCTCTGCCAGGACAAAAGCACTTTTCTTTTTTAATATTCAAGGGCAAGACTTTGCATTCAAGTGGAAAAACATAGCGTGGCCAAAAAAAAAAAAAAACACACGATAGTCATTAATTTTCATCTTGCTATAAAGCACATATTGGATTAACTCAGTTAGTTAAACCAAAAAGGTCATAGCTACTAAGCGATTTCTCTTTCTTCTATCTGTAATTGCACTAATTAGTGCTATTTATATAATACCCTCCAGCTCTGATCAGACCCTGAGAAATGAGCCTTTGGTAGTTGTGGACATCAGAGCATCTGACAGTCCAAGGTCTTTCCATAAATTACAGCATCTTTCAATGATGGAAACACAAATTCTTATAGTCTAGATGAAAGAAAATGAGGCCTACGTTCCTTACTAAATTTAAAAAAAAAATCATACCTATGGTATTCTATATCCCTATTTTCTGCAACTTATGCTTTTTGGATTTTTTTATAAATATTTCGTTTCATACTCATGCAACTTGTTTCTTAATAAGCTTATTTATTGTTAATAATTAGATACATTGTATGAGCAAGTCTCGTGGTGGTACCCCTATTTCCCTCCTCCCTGTCCCTAAGGCACTGGGAGGCCTCTTCAGTGGGATTGCTGGACCAGACTATGGGGTAAGAGGGTTATGAACAGTACAAGAAGTAGCCAGGTTTTTCTTTGTGTGTTGTTGTTGAGGGGGGCGATGTCTATGGATATTCTCCCCACCTTGGCTCTTACAAACTCTCCACCACCTCTTCCACCAAGTTCTCTGAGCGTTGATGTTTCTTGATCCACCATCATGTTAAAATTCATGCACACAGCCATCTGGCTGACTTCATGAGAGCACACATGTGTGTACAAGCTCCCTCCATGGAGGAAACCCAGTGTAAGAGGGACCTTCTTACCATACACTGACATAACTGTTGTCTGCCATGTTCTTCACGCTGTGTCCCCAGGAGCCGAGAAAAGCGACAAACATGTTGGGTCCATGTCAGTAAACGAAAATGCTTCACTCTCAACTGTTTCAGATATTGAGATTCTTTGTAAAACTTTTTTTGATTTAAAAATTTAATCAATTTGAAAAATTGATTTAAATGCCTGCTCCAGAATTTTTTAAAAACCATCCTTGGAAGGATCTTTGGGAGGGGGCAGACTTTCTATAACTACATCATGTCGTTCTTGGAGTAAGTACTGGTGAGATCTTTGTAAATGGCACATTTTCCCCTCTGCCTTCTCCATACTTAGTCAAATTGCATTCTCCAGCCAGTAAAATTCAGCAGTAGGGTTTAGTTGTCATTAACCCAAAATCTGTCTTCAACAGATATAAATAGGGAACATTTGTAAAAATCCAATTCTTAACTCCTATTCAAGATAAGTATTTTCCAGAATCAATTTCTCTCTTTCTCTCTAAATTATTTATTTATTTGCATTTAGGAACCCAGAACCCAGTACTAGATCGTGCCAATAATGCTGGTCCATGGGCCGTACGTTGAGTAGCAGCAAGGCCCTGGCCCAGAGTTCTTCAGCCTTAATGCTAATGATACTTGGGGCTGGAAATGATACTCTGGCTAGCCCAGGACTTCTGTGTGACTGAAGTAACTCAGTCAGTAGTGATTTTTGTCACTGAGTACACACTGGCTAGCCTCCTCCCTGTCTCCAGGACCCCTAACTCTTTGTCTATAGGTCTGTTTGTAAAGTTCATGCTATATACAGACATATAGTACATTATTATTTTGTCCTCTGAGCCAACGATTCCCAACAGTGTAGGGGGAGGGATCTTTGTGTGTGTAAATGTCATTTCCAGCAATGAAGATTTCTTTCAGAATGCTTGTTCTAAAATGTCCTTGAGAAATGCTGACTCCTATGAACTTGCAGGAACTACCACAGGTTTTCACCCCCAAACCCTAGTGTTCCTGAACCATTAGCTGTTGTAGACTTTGATTATTCTCTTTTAATAGCTGTATTTAAACCACAAAAGGCAGCCCTAAGAAGCAGAGGCATAATTGTCACAAAAGGGGTACGAGGGAGAAAAGTAACACCCCACAGAATAATTGGGGATTAGAGAAGAACACTCAGCTTCCCCCTTTGAGCCTTGTACCTGGGACCAGGTGTTGCTGGCTTCAACAGGGAGACAAAGGCTGTTGTCAGCCTCTGGCTCCAGCAGGCAGGCTGAGGGAAAGCTTTGTCTTCAAGTTAGTATTTGAAGTCCTGGGTGCTGAGGCTGACACCCAGTAGAAGCTCAGCACTGCTCGATGGACTGCATTCATAAATGAAGAAATAAGTGGTTCTACTTGCCAACTGTGATCACAAGAGAAGCCTAAATCACACCTTCAAGGCGGCATTATCCCCACAGACAGGGGCAAGGAAACCCCCAGTGTAGGCAACACTGTACTGTGTCTTCGCCCCTGGGGTACTACAGCTGGCTGCTCTGGGAAGCATGGACTGCTTCCTGGTTTGGGACTCTGGTTCTGGGGAAGCCTATGGATTAGTCAGGGTTCTCTAAGGGAATAGAACTGAGAGAACAAGTTGTAGTAAAAGGGGAATTATTGGATTAGTTGACAGCAGTCCCACAATAGCAGTCTGCAAGCTGGAGAGTTAAGGAGCCAATAGCCGCTCAGTCCACTTGGCTGGAGGCCTCAGCAGTCCCAATCCAGCACTGAAGGCCTGAAGGCTTCCTAGGGAGCCACTGGTCTTCAGTCCAGGCTGGAATGCTGAGGAAACTTTGTTCCAATGCCAAGGAAGGATAGACGAGCAGGATGGATGCATGTCCAAGTCACAACAAGCACCAGCAACCAGGCAGGAGGAGAGAGAGATTTCTTTTCCCTTTACATAGCCTTAGGGAGGATGTCTTATAACCCTTTCCCAGACTTGTTAACTTTCTAAGTCTCTGGAATTTCCTTTCTACACTGCCTTCCCAAGAAGAGATGTTTGTTTCTAGCTAAGATAACTTCCTGAATCTGCTGAGCCTCCTTCTCTTTTCAATTCAGAGAAAATCTGATACACAATATGCAAGATTACTGTGGATTGCTAAACAGGTCAAGTTGACAACAAAACTTAACCTTCACAGTTGCAACAAGAAGAGCTAGCCAGAAGTGCTGAGGACTCTGTGGGTCTTGGATATGTCCCAGGGTCTGAGCCAGGCTTGCCTTTAGAAGGCTGCCTCTGAGGGCCCTGAGGAGATTGGATCTGATGGAAAGACAAAGGAGACTGGGCAGCAGGCTCATTGGTTCTGCAGGCACCCACCCAGGCCCCCTAGTTCCTGCCCAGCTTCTGTGCAGCCGCAGCAGCATGAATATTGCTTCCCTGTTCACTTTTATGATCTCATCACTTAATGGTCTATCTGGGATCCAGGTCTTCCTATCCTTGCATTTCTTTTACATCAAGAGCTCTCCAGATATCTAATCAAAGGTTTAGGGTTTTGGTTAACTTCTTCAGCTTCAATTCACTAAGTCTGTCAGCTCTCTTTGTAGCCAAGGTTTAAAATAAATATGCTTTGGAAGTACACTATCAGGAAGGTCTCTTGTAAGGACCACTCACGAAGACTGGTTGTGTCAAGCTCTTGCTATCAGAACCAGGCTTTTTACATCGTTCTGGTGCTGACGGGATTGACATTTCTGAATTTTATAATATTTGCTTTGGGAATTCAGCTTCAAAAGTTTTCTGATTAAATTACCGTGGGTATTTGATTGGGTGAGTACCTTTTTAGCCTGTGTCTGATCTTCTCATACTTCTACCCCTGTTTGCAAGAACTAAATAGATCATTGATTTCATGGCTGGCATAAGGTATCCAAGGCACCAAATTCTTGTTAATTTAGGGATCAGTGGCACTCAGTCAGCATCCACAGAGATCTACCCTTGTCACTGACATGTTCCAAGCCAATTCTTTCTACCCTGATGCTTAGGGAAGCCATCTCTGCTTTCCTTACTCCAGAACCAAATGGAGATGTGGCGGGGTAAGCTGGGGATTAGAATTTAGATAATAATGCCCAGCAAAAATTCCAATGCACCCCAAAATTTAAGGAGTACCTGAATTCTTGTCTACAAAGTTAAAGAATTAAAATCATAGACAACCAGATATTAAGGTATAGTGGGAGACTTTATTTAAGGGAACATGGGGAGTTACAGAGTTCTCCAGCCACCAGTCTGGGGAGAACACGTGGGAGAGGTGTTAGTCAAAATCTCGGCTGTTTAACTAAACAGGCAGGAAAAGAAAGATAATAAAAGGCTCCCATCATGAGAAAAAAAGGTTCATGTGGGGAGATCTTGAGTTCTAAGGGGCTGGGGTGAGGGGCCTTACCTGGAAAATCAAAGTCCTCCTTCTAGGATGCTATGTGGAGGAGACTGGGCTTTGTTTTAGGGAAGCTTTTAAAATTTCTACCAGGTAAGTCAGAGAGATAGCTGATTGGTCTATACCTGACCAATCAGTTTTTGCATCTAGGCTTGAACTCTGGCTAGAAACACCTCCCACTCAAGGGAGGCGTCTGAAGGGGAGGTGTCTGTGGAGCTTGCCTGAAACTGTCACAGAGAGAGCTCCTCTCCCCAGTGTACATGCTTTTGGCACTCAGTCCCACTTCAGTGTCAAGATATCAGTTGATAGGGCCACCACCAAGGTGCCAGGTGGGTGGACAGGGCACATGCCAAGAGAGGTGTCCTGCTTGGCAAGGTGACACAGTCCTTCGGTTGACTGATTATTCCTGTTCTCCCTGCCACATTCTTGAGCTCTCCTTTCCCTGTTTAATTTTCCATGAATAAATCAATAGCTGGTAACAGCTCTAAATGTTCTCCCCACCACTGGGATTGATATTTTCACTAACACCAAGCCTTTTGGCTAAAAGGCTGGAACAGATTATCCAGCCTGCCACAGCCTCTTAAAGAAGATTGGGAGTTGGGGTCCCCTAGCTGAGTCCCTGAATCATGACAGGTGAACTGCCGATTCTGTCAGTAAGGGACAAGACAGTGCAGCCCTCAAGAAACCATCAGCCCATCTAAACCAACCTCAGAAGTCGGGGGTGGGGGCTGGGTGTATTTAGGAATGTGGGCCCTTCATCTGAGTGGAGCTGTGTTCTCTAAGGTTAGATCTTTTTAAAAAAAATATTTATCTATAAGGAGAGAAAGAAAAGAGAGAGAGAAAAAGAGAGAATGAGAAATGGGAACACCAGGGCCTAGTGCCACTGCAAACAAATTCCAAACACCTCTGCCATTTGTGCATCTGGCTTTACGTGGGTGCTAGGTAATCAAACCCAGGCCATCAGGCTCTGCAAGCAAGTGCCTTTAACGCTGTGCCATCTCTCCAGCCCTGATGTTGGATCTTTTCCTCCACGTGAGCATACTCTGTATACTAACAGAGAGTGAGTGCATGTCTGGTGTGTGGATTCTAGAGTGTTTGTAAGCCTCCAGGAGCAGTGTTCTCAGACTGCAAACTGCATGAATCACTGGTGAATCTTGGCAGAATGCAGACCTGATGCAGTGGTTGGGAAGAGCTCACTTCTCTGCTGAGGTGTCAGCTTTAATGGCTGCTGCATGGACCTCACTTAAAGCAACTCCAGACCAGTGGTGATTCTCAATTTCGGCTACAGACTGGGGAATTTGGGGAGCCTTTAAAATCTCCATGCTTCCATATGGATGCAATCAGAATTCTGAGAGCAAGATCACTCCTGCCCAGGTGGTTTGTGAAGAGGCCCATGTCCATGAGGGGACTAGACTAACTCCTGCCACTCTGGATTCAACAGAAGCTTGTCGTATCTGGTGGTGGGTGTGAATGAAGACAGCAACCTGCCCTCAGAATCACCAGCTCCAAAGGTTCCCACTCAGGAGACTCAGAGTCTCCGGAGTCTCTGTGGTTCCAGCCCTGGACTGAACAGCTGGCTGCCCCAGATTCTTCCTGGCAAACCTCATGGCTGTGGGGAATCTCCGTGAGAATAAACCTGGAAGTTGTACCTTCCTATCCAGCAGTTTCTCCACTCTGCTGCCTATGCAGGTCACAAAGCGGGGTAATTTCTAAAATCTCCCCAGGGTGATTCTAATGTGAGATTAGGGAGGAGATCCGGGCTGTGAGAGAAAATAAACCTTTAAAAACTAATTTGTATTTTCAACATTTTTAGAAGTGACTCTAAAATAATAATAAAAGATGTTTCTTTAGGGCTGGAGAGTTGATGGCTCAGAGGATAAAGGGCTTATTTGGCCAAGTATGAGTTCACTTAAATGCCAGCATGGTGATGCACACCTGTGATCCCACGGCTGGAGAGATGGAGACAGAATCCCTGGGGCTTTACTGGGTGGGCTCCAGGTTCAGTGAGAGACCCTTCTCAAAGAATAAAGTGGAGGAAGACCTTGACTGAAGACCTTCAATGTCACACACACACACACACACACACACACACACACACACACACAC
>PVHP010008556.1:28465-52967 GCA_004024765.1 Zapus hudsonius | reverse complement strand
ATCCAGAGGCATGGCCAGGAGAACCTGGCTGAATACTAGGCTATCCATGGTCCCCTGTCACAAGGACTGATCCAGACGACCCATGGAGGAGGTTATCCAGTGGAGGGGGGAGGGGAGGGCAGTGCGGAATTGGGGATAACAACTCATTGTTTGCCCACTAAATGTTGTAACTCATTATGTACAATAAAGTAAAAAAAAAAAAAATAAAGGAGCCATAGTCCTGTATATACCACTCACCACTGAGAGTCTAAACTTTCTCCCAGATCCAGCCCACTCTCTTCCTCAACAGTGCTTCTGCCTTTCTTCATAAACTACTTCAGCTTCTGCCACAGTCCAGGTCCAAAGGCACAGGAGCATGGAAATTCCAGGGTGTACTCTCTGGACTTCAATACTCACCAATAGCAATCTGATTTGTAGTTAAATTCATAAACAGCAAGCACTCTTTTTATTGTCCATAATGAATTTTATTATTTATTGGGCAAACAATGAGTTGTTATCCCAAGTTTCCCAATGTCCCTCTTCTGATCCCCAATCAGCTGGATATCCTCCTCCATGAGCAGTCTGGATCAGTTACCCTGAAGACTATGAGGAAAACCAAGTAGGTTAAAATTGCATCTACATATTCAAGCCTTGGGACACAATTCATGCATAATGAATGAAGGCTTAAATTATTGACAAATGAGTTGAAAATCGAGTATCTTGTGTATATGGAAACAATAGCATATCACTGCAAATATGGAGGTTACAGATAGAACATTCTATGTTTGGTGCAAGACATAACAAAACAACAAAGAGTCAGGATGAAATATGAGGGAATAATAAAAGTTTGGAGGTAAAGTTATACAAAGATGTCATGAAAATGATGCATTAAAATGAATTATTTGGGCATTCCAACACAATGCAGGTAAACTAACAAGAGATAGGTGATATTTGTGAAAAATGCAGAGTCTCACATAAAAATAACATGAATTACATGATTAAGAATTGAAAGATAAAGAATAAATTAATAGGCTATTTGAATTTTTGATTTATCTATTTTTGGTTTTTTATAAATTATTTTTGTGTGTCTATGTGTAGCGTGTGTGCTGTGTTGTGGGGGGTGACGTGATGTGTGCAGTGGACGCATGTGAGTGTGTGCACTGACAAGAGAATGTCCGGTGTCTCCTTCTATCATTCATCTGCTCATTACCTCAAGACTGTCGCATTCCACCCAGACACTGTCATTTTTAAAAGTTTTCCAGTCAGCAATTTAAATCAATTCTCACCATCTCTCCCCACCCCCAGCCACCACAGAACAAGTATTATAGACTGGGCAGGAGTTCAGCTATTTATGTGGATAGAAGACTCAATCCTGGGCAGTGTGATGATTTTTAGACGCTCTTTCTTGTGAAGCAAGCACTATTGAGTGCTGAGCCATCACCTTAGCCGTTTGTCTTAACTTGTTAAATTCTTTTATGGCCTTAGCATATGCTTGATTTCTCTTGATCTGTCCTCCCTTCCTGAGTTTTCTACTCCTCTTTCCCTGCTGTTCCCTTTCACCCTCGGTATTCCCCATTAATATCTCAAGAGTTCTCTTGTCTGTTCCACGTTCCTCCCTTTAAGCCTCTCTCTCAAGTCCCCTTGCTACTTTCCTAAACTTTACCCACATTCCCTCCCACCTAGATGCACATATTGAACATACAGAAGCTGGAGGCTGCCTATGAGAGGATGCCTTTATGTTCCTGGGTTACCTGAACAATATGGTGCTTTCCAGCTTTTTCCATTTCCTTAAAATTTCTTGCTATTTCTTTATGGCTGAGTACTATTTCTTTATGTATCTATACTAAGTTTTCATTATCCATTTTTCTGTTGGTGGACATTTAGCAAAAGTATCACTCAAATAATATACCAAAGAACTGAACTGATGGTTTTCAAAAGAAAAAAATTAAAATGGCCAATTAACACTTTTTAATATTCATTATCCTTAACCATCAAGGAAATACAAATCTAAATTGCTCTGTCATTGCAGTTTACCACAGTCAAGAGAACTTACAGACAGTCCTGGGAAAGCGATGGGTAAACAAGAACCCTTACCTACTCAGTGTTGTGGGAAGTATATACTCGTGCAACTACTATGGAAAGCACTGTGGATGTTTCTCAAGAAAACACAAATATAATTATCAAACAACAGAGGTTGGAAGCAAGTTAGCCTTCTTTTGCAAATTGTCAGGATCACAGGACACAAAGAACATGGATGCTGACCTTTCCTGGAGAGATTAGAACCCCAGTCTGCACTCCCATTGTTGCGCCCTTTCTGAGTCTGTGCCCTTCACCTATACCCACTGTGATGGTTAGGTTTTGTTGTCAACATGGACCTTTTTAATTATCTTGGGTGGGTCTCTGAGGATGCTTATAGGAAGGCAGCCTCTTAGTAGGGGGGAGGATGTAAAGAAGCTCAAAGAAGCTAGAAGTAAACATCCTTTCCTGTGTGAGCAGTGCAAGAAGGAAATTCCAAAGACTCAAGAAGCCATTAAGTCTGGCAAGACCCTGCCCTATGGCTATATAAAGGAGAAGAAATTCTCTCCTTGTCTCTCCCCCCCCCACCCTCCTGCCTGTTTGCTGTTCTGTGTGTATGGTGTTGGTGATGGGTTTCTCTCTCTGCTTGGACTTGTGAAAGGGGAGCAGCTTCTTTTGCATTCCGAAAGTTCCTCTGTATCTATAGCTACAAACAAACACTTTACTCCCCCAAATTGTGCCTGGTTTGGAGATTCATCTCAGTGGCATGGGGCCAATTACAACAACCCACCAAGGTCCTTCAAATACATTTGAACTTGGAAATGAACCTCATCCCAATTGGCTGTCTAACTTATAAAAAGAACTTATACAAGTTACCATTTGAAATTCTTTTTTTTTTTTTTGTATAATGTAGTTTTGAAGGCAATGATAAAAAATTTTTATTTTTCTTCTAATATGTAACATAATACAGCTAAAATTATTGAACTCCAAACTTAAATAAATAAAACTTAATTAAGAACTGTTGAATCATTTAAATCAACTAACCAATGAGAATTTTTTGAGTAAAAGAATCTCAACCACACTGATTAATAATTAATAATTATGGTCCATTAGGCTTCCGGTTAATGATGGCGAACTAGAAGCCACGAGGTGTCCCCAGGGCAACAGAGGTTAGGGTTTTTAGCTGTGATCCAGGCCGTGGATGCAAGCAATAGCCAGGACCTCAACTTCGGACACTTTCCAGCAATAGATTCTACTGATTGGAACCCACATAGAACATAAGGGCACACCTGAGGCAGTAAGTACAACATCCCAGCCAGCAGGACTGCTCCGGTGGCCTGAGCCGCCTGGCTTACGAGCCTTCCCACCACTCCGGTGCACAAGGCACCAGCCTTCCCGCCTGCATGGGGCCTTTGCAGGCCGCCTTCCTGCCACCCCAGGGCACAAGCTGCATGCCTTCCCGCCACCCTGGGACCCAAGCCGCCCACCTGCATCATATCAGACCACAACACATTAAAGCTAGAAATTAACAATGGGAGAGGATCAAAAAATTTCAACAGATACTGGTGACTGAACAACTCACTCCTGAAAAATGAATGGGTCAAACAAGAAATCAGACAGGAAATCCAGCACTTCCTAGAAACAAATGATAATGAGGACACAACCTTTCAGAACTTGTGGGACACAATGAAGGCAGTTCTAAGGGGGAAATTCATTGCACTAAATTCCTTCATAACAAAGACAGAGAGGTTTCAAATCAACCAAATATCCTCACACCTAAGGCCATTAGAACAGATGGAAAATATTGAAACACTCAAGATGGAAATAGAGGAGGATGTGACAAGACGGAAAGCTATTCCATGCTCATGGATAGGGAGAATCAATAGAGTAAAAATGGAATTCCTGCCAAAAGCAATCTACAGATTCAATGCAATGCCAATAAAAATCCCAACCGCCTTCTTCACAGACATAGATAAAATAATCTCCAAATTTATTTGGAAGGGTAAGAGACCTTGAGTAGCTAAAACTATTCTGAGTAAAAAAAAAAAAAAAGCAGGAGGCATCACCATACCTTACTTTAAAACATACTACAAAGCCATAGTAACTAAAACAGCATGATATTGGCAGAAAAACAATCTGACTAGTGGAATAGAATTGAAGACCCAGACTTTAATGCAAGTAACTTCAGCTTCTTAGTCTTCGACAAGGGTGCCAACAATGTAAACTGGGCTAAAGATAGCATATTCAGCAAATGGTGCTGGACAAATTGGATAAACACATGTAAAAAAATGAAAATAGACCCACTCCTTTCACCATGCACACAGATCAACTCCTAATGGATCAGAGACCTCAATATAAATCATAAAATGCTAAACACCGTGGAAGAGAAAATAGAAGGAACCCTACGTAAGATAGGAATAGGGAATAAGATTTTGAGCAAATCTCCAGTAGCCCAGGAAGTGCTATAGTCACTTAACCAATGGGACCTGGTCAGACTCAAAAGCTTCTGTACAGACAAAAAAATCGTTCTCAGAGTCAATAGACCCCTTTCAAACTGATTTTCACCAGCTCCAACTCAGACAAAGGCCTAATTTCCAGAACCTACAGAGAACTCAAAAAAAATTAATAACAAAAAAGCAAACTGCCCCCTCACAAATTGGGGCACTGATCTCAACAGAGAATTCACAGAGGAGGAAACACAAATGGCCTTTGCTTACCTGAGAAAGTGCTCAGCATCCTTAAGCAAAAGGGAAATGCAAATCAAATCCACAATGAGATTCCACCTTTCCCCAGTCGGAATGGCAATCATAAAGAAAACCAACAACAATCGTTGCTGGCGAGGATGCAGGGAAAAAGGAACCCTCATTCATTGCTGGTGGGATTGCAAACTTGTTCAACCACTATGGAAAGCAGTGTGGAGACTTCTGAACAGAATGGATATAGAACTACCAATGGATGCAGGTATCCCTCTACTAGGCATCTATCCTCAAGATGACACATCTTGATGCAGAAACATTTGTACAACTATATTTATAGCAGCTCAATTCATAATAGCGAAGAACTGGAATCAACCCAAATGCCCATCCATGGAGGAATGGACAGCGAAACTGTGGTATATTTACACGATGGAAGTCTACTCAGCTGAAAGGAATAATAACATATCAAAATTTAGGAAAAAATGGTCTGACTTCAAGCACATCTTACGAAGTGAACACTCAAAAGAACCGAGAATCGAACACATATTCTCCCTCATATGTGGTCCTAAACCAGGATAACCATAAACTCTACTCAGACTAGTAGAAAGAAGTAAGAGGTATGAATGAGGGGTAAGGGATGGGGGAGGGGAATGGCTGAAGCATGAGGTTAAACCATATTAGGTCAAAAACATAAAATCCTCATCAGCATACTGTAACCTATTGAGAACGTAGTGGGAGTTGCCTGGCAAGAGGGGCCATGAGTGGTAGGAGAGAGAGTCTAAGCCTGTAAATAATTAGATCAGTCTGACAACCTCTGGCTCCAACCACCAGTTCCTTCCCTCACTGAGCTGTTGACCAAAGCGACCCATGATTTTCCAACAACAAGACAGAATTCTGTCAAAGCTCTTGAGTGCCCTCCCTAGGTCTGAGGCAAAACCCTGTTGCTGAAGAAACCACAGAATGCCATAGACCAGCATCAAGAGACACTTTGAGGTCCGGAACAGTATCCAGCTCCCAGAAGGCAGTTAGTGTAGTGCTGGAAGGCACTGCACAGGCTGCCAGGGGAAACTAATCAAAGACAGCTGGAGTAAACAGAGACCACTGACATGAAACACAATCTGCAGCCATGAGTAGGCTGACCACACCTCCTGCTGGGAGAGAACAGCAAACGAAGAAAGGACCACTTGTGTAATGGAGAAGCCTGGGCCTGGGGGAGACAATCAACAGCTTTCAAATTTGGCCAAATTTTCCACTTAGTGAGGGGGAGCCCTTGTCTGGAACATGGGATTCAGGGCAATAGGCACCGGGGGATCCCGTACTCTTGGGCTTCCAAGACAAGATACACTATGGGAGCGATTGACGGGGAGGCTACTAAAAATAGAATCTAGGTAATCCAGAATTGTGTATATTTGTTAACCTATACTGACCTCACTCTCCGATTCATTATGTTTGCATTTTTCAGGGTGCAGTGAGAGAGCTGGGGCCCATCTAAACTTTCGAACCAACCATAGGCCCATATCTGAGATCCAGGCAAGAGAGGAGCCACCACAGCCATATCGTGGAGGATTCATATGGAACCCCACAGAGAATGATGGGATGAACAAGGGACCCACAGCCACAGACATTCAATCAACACAGGATAAACCAGGGTGATAGAAACCAATGATTTTCGACACAAAGACCCCTAAACTCACAACATTAAAGCAGCCTTAATACTCATCCACCATGACTCAGGGAACTGAGAGGAAGAGGGGGTAGAAAGATTGTGAGAGCCATGGTGGGGGAGACTTTCCAGAGGCATGACAACCCTCAGTAACAACATACTAGGGCCTGGAGAACCTGGCTGAATACTAGGCTATCCATGGTCCCCTGTCACAAGGGCTGATCCAGACGACCCATGGAGGAGGATATCCAGTTGATTGGGGATGGGGGAGGGGGGCCATCGGGGAATTGTGGACAATAAGTCATTGTGTGCCCACTAAATAATGTTACTCATTATGGACATTTAAAAATAAAATCATGGTCCATTAAAGAGGACCTGGTGAAATAGGCAATCAAGTGTTTTAATGCCACATCCAAATAGGAGAAATAGAAGAATGGAAAATGATCTGGTCAGCATCTTTCACAGTATGGTCTTGGAAAATACATGAAATTGTCATCTAGGATCCAAATTAGTTGGCATCATTTGGAGAAGATCACTTAATTTCTTGATAGATTTTACATGCATACATATAAATTATTAATTTCAATAACTATCCATATCTAAAATCTTTGGACATTTCATTCCATGGTGGAACATTAAAAATAATAATACATTTTAAATTAAAAAGAAAATCTATAATCTTAGAAATTATATTATTCCTTTTAAATATTCTTGGACAAAGAATATACTGTGAATAGTTAATATTCTTAAATGCATATAAGTATTCACCACACATTCTTTTTATTGTGTTCATTTTCATTGATAATTAAACCAGTTCTAAAACTAGTGTAACTTCCTGGAGATAGTGCATGGATTGGATGGATTTGTTGTTTTCAACAAACTTGAATTCATATATATATGTATATATATATATATATATATATATATATATATATATATATGTCCAACAAATATATGTTCAGTAACATTAGACATTTTACAAATGCAAAAAGTAGCATTAATGAATAATATTTATAGAAGAGCTATAGTAATTATAACTCTAAACACTGTAATGAATAAATGAATGATGCTGAAGTGTCAGAACAAGTATTGATGCATATGGACGGCAAAACACTAAACTTCATGCACTGTGTATGGATTAATCAATGGTGCAACTCCTCTGTAAATTGTTTTTTTAGTTCCTAAATAACTGAAAAAGAGAATGGCTAAATGACTATGATATTTTACATTCAGATTTATGGTGAAATTATTGTTAATAAATTCAAATGCAGATTTCTGCATGGATTTCACCAGCACTCCTCACTGAGGTATACCACTGGCCTCTGTGCTTGTTACTGTACTACACAGCCTCACGAAGTTCCCAACCTGCTTGTGAACATGCAATTCTGATGCATGGCTGAGCATGAGTTTTTTTTTTTAATAAAACTATGCCAAAGGAAATAAGCCATTGAGAAAAGAGTATAATTCTAATAATATGTAGTACTTACTATCAGAATCAAATTCACAGGTAAAGTGAGTAGAAGAGTTGTTACCTAGACCTGTAAAAAAAAGGGGGGGGGATTATAGTACAATACAGTAATCTAAAATAAATTAAACATTAAGCTCCCAATTGAGTGACAATTTTCACCTTTTCTTTACTCTCACACAATTTTCTCTCAGATTAACTGAATTGTGTTTTATATTTTGCTTTATAACTGGACACATTTTAAATCCAAAATAGAGTTAGTATTGGTGAATATCTCACTACTTAGGGTCATTACATGGGTTCAGCAATCAAATAATAAGTTAAATGTATTGATACAATTCATCATGGTTTACATCCAAAGAACATTTCTACTCACTTAAATATGTTTTGATCTTTTAAAATGTCAATTCCCATTAAATGAAAATATTTTGATATATAAAAATATATGATTTGGGGGACTGGAGAGATGGCTCAGCGGTTAAGGTACTTCCCTCCAGTGCCTAAGGCCCTGGGTTCAATTCCCCAGGACCCACATAAGCCAGACCCACAAGGTGGTGGCCCTGGTGCTCTCTCTCTCTCTCTCTCTCTCTCTCTCTCTCTCTCTCTCTCTCTCTCTCTCTGCTTGAAAATGAATAAATTATTTTAATAAATAAATAAATAAAAAATATATGTGATTTTAGAGGGCTAGAGAGATGGCTAAGCAATTGAGAATCTTGCTTGCAAAGCCTAAATACCTGTGTTCATTTCCTGAGTACCCACAAAAAGCCAGATGCACAAGGTGGCAAATGCATCTGGAGTTTGCATGCGGTGGCTAGAGGCTCTGGTGTGCCCATTCTTTCTGTCTCTCTTCTCTTCTATCTCTTTCTACTTGCAAGTAAATAAATACAAATATAAAAATGTGATTTTTGTCCAACGTTTTCATGAATGATTTCTCTATTTCCTAAAGGCCCTGGATAGGCACTATAAGCCTGTCTGACTTCTTGATGTCTTTCTCTCCTTGTTCATGTGCTCCAGAACTATAATAGTGACATAAAATTACCTTCCTTTGTGTTACAGACATTTTTAGAGTAATAACTGGAATAAAACTATCACTTTCTGCATTGGTAGTATACGTATTCAACCTGTTACTGTTTTACAAAAAAAAAGTACTTAAATGCAGTACAGGCCTGTGACTTCACAAGTGACCTACCTCCTGTTAGGTTATGTATACTTGAACTCGCAATGTCTACATAAAGCTCAAATAATGTATTTATGTTAAAAATGTTATTACAGGTATACTTTCATTGTTTAATTATAATAAAATCAAGTGTACATTTAAAGGTAAACATCTTCATAATGCACTTCAAAATCAATCATATATATATATATATATATATATATATATATATATATATATATATATATATATACATATTGATTGATTCATTACTGTCCATATTGACACATATGGACAGTAATGAATCAGAATTTCATTCTTTTTTATGCTGAAAAATATTTGATTGTTGTCAGGCATGGCCATAAAAGGCTATAACCCCATCTACTTGAGAGCCTGGGGCAGGACTGCATGTTCAAGAGCAGGTTGGGAACTTGGTGAGGTTGTGTTGTACAGTAACAAGCACAGAGACTTGTATATAACACAGCGAGGAGTGCTTGTGAAATCCACGGAGAAATCTTCATTTAAATTTATATATATATGTATATATAGGCTCACATATGCATCATAGGCAATCACTTAAATATATCTATAGATAGATAAATTTTTAAATATCCAGATTAAAAAAGAAAATATCCATAAAACTTAAAGGGACAAATGAACAATGCTGAAGTGTTAGAACAATCAAATTATAAAATTGGTCTTTACAAAGTAAATTCTCATCTTGTTATATTGGTTTTCCAAAGGAAAGGACGATGGTATGCCTTTTTCTCTGATTATATAATACTTTGGTCAATATGTAGAGAAACACATAAATTATGTCCAAGAGCTATAAATCTTCCCTATTTCCTTTTTTCTGCAGATCATAAATATAATATATAAGTAAATGAATGACACAGAAAGAATTTGCCATTATACTTTTGGAAAATTTATATGTACATAACCCTCTAGGGTCTAACTTGAGAGAGATAATAATAAAATTGAGCTCACAACTTTTAAGCGACATGACCTTGACTCTACCTTTGAAATACTTGACTAGAAGTCCATATTCATAATTCCTTTAAATTCTTAGTGGCCCAGAAATTTGAAGCTAATCATGGAATCGTATAATAAAAATTAATTCTTTTAAAATGATTTTTATTATTATGAGCTTTACCGGTTTAATCTATTGCATACTGGTCCTATTCTCATCAAGCTATACTTTCTTATCCCCTTTCTCCAACCCCCATTCCACTGGGAGCTTTTCTCAATGTGGTTGTTGGTGTTCACTGGTGAGTCATGAATGCACCAGCCAATCTCTCTGTGTTGAGGGAGACATGTCTCTTCCCACTTTGTGGCTCTCACAATCTTTCCACCCCCTTTTCCATAATGTTCACTTGAGCTTTTCCAGGAATGTTATAAATCTTCTTTTCTTAAGTCATTAGTTGTCATAAAATGAAAGTGAAAAAAATTAACAGATTTTAAGTACTGTGACTGACATAACTCTTCCCCTTTGAGGCAGCTGGACGTCTCATGAAAATCATCACATGCAAGTCCAATGCATATATGAATGTAGAACAATAATTCTGAACTTCTGTCAGAGGAATTCTCTCACTACAAGAGTTGTTTGTGCATTGTGTACATTAAGAATCCAACATCTTTTGAGCTATTAAAAGTGTTCCAGGGTATGTAATAACCTAAGTAATTGTCTATTACACTAGTAAAAATCATACAGTGTAAAATTTCATAGTGCATAATTAAGTACATATAAACAAAACCACCAAATTTTGAGTTACAAAATAGATGTCTGTTTAAACATTTCAAATCTTTCTTCCTTTTAAGTGTGTACATTAACATCTTTATTTAGTCTGGTATTGTAATGTACTACTCACATGGGAATGAGCATATCTAATACAAAGGATAAATTAGGAAAATTACATACTCATTTCATTATTACACACATAGTATAATGCTGCTTACTATATAGTATAGTATCTTAAAAATGCTGCCTTCAACATCTTTAACAAACAGTGAAGTTTCTGAAATATATGGAATGTTGCCAAACTGAAGTAATTATATATGAATTTTGGGGTAGGATATAGAATTAATGTGTTGCATTTAACAACTTTAAGATGTAATTTGTATGTGGTGAAATTTCTTGATAAAAACATGAAGGACTCAATTGATTTCTTTAATGTAGCTTTTTTATTTAATTCTGGATAACAGATATGAGAAATACTACATATGTCTTTGAATTTCTGGTTTACTTTGTTTACCTTAAAATATTAACTTTGCCACCCCCAAGGAAGTACAGTGAACACCATGCTTCTTTACACCAATATCCATGCTGATTTCAAATTTGATTACTTCTATCTAAGGTCGTGTCTACTGTACTACATAACCTTATTTCTACATCAGGCAACAAAATGCACTACAGAGATTTATGACTCAACATATGAATTTTGAGAGTACACAATGATATCATTCTCTCCCCTACCTTCTGACTTTTCACGTATCTTGCTATATTGAGGCATAACACAAAAGTGGAAGCCCATGGTATTTTGTGACTTCTTTTCCCACTTAATCTTTAAGCTACATCTATACATCTATACATCCAGTATCAGACCTAATAAACATTTTCATTATAATAATTAGCTTTGATTTTGCAGAATTCCAAATGTATCTTTTCATACTATTTCTTTTATTGATAATCCCTGCATGGTGTGAAATTGTCAATAAGCCATCCTTAAATTAGTTTCCTGAACTTCATTTAGTTTCCTGTTATACTTTGAGAGCATTCATACCTCCTGGTGCTTGGGTGTCTTGTGGAAAAGTCTCCAGTATCTGTCCCCTTTGCAAAAGCATGCCTATCCTTTGCTGTTCCCCTGTGTTTGGACGACATGATCATACTTTGTTTCCAACTAGACATTTTAGCTGCTGTGTAGCAGCACCAGTGAGAGCATTCCCGCCTTTGCACCTGATGATCTGCATTATGGTTGTTTGATTGGTTGTTTACTGACTTGCCTGAATTAACTTTGCCGGGTTTCATTTCTTGTAAATGATGCCACCGCTACTGATATATTTACTCTTGTTTATATTTTAGGCCAACTATCTGACTGCTGTATTTAGGTGGATTTAAATTGTTTATTAGTAATATACTTTCCCTAAGTTATTTCAGCCACAAAGCTCTGGACTGTTTCTTTGTTGGATGTGCATATGGCTTGGAAGCCATAAGCTTCCTCTGGGAGATGATGTTGCCTTTTCTCACATTTTGCTGGAATCTGCACAGCGGAGGTTCCTCCTGTGATAAGTGCCTTAGAGGGACAGCCCCCAAAATGTGCATATATATTCAGAATGATGAGGATATGTGATACAATATTGCATCTTTGTTTTTTTTTTCTAGAAGTTACCTGAGTGATACACTAGCTAACAGTACTGTCGGAGTCTACTTAAGAGTTTTTTTGTATCCCTCTAGCCAGTCAAACTTCTGCCTATCTTGATGGATCTGTGGGTTGCTTGTGACAGGGAATTATGCTTCCTTGCCTGCAGTGATTGGTCTTGAGGGAAACCCTTGCATGCACCGCCTTCCAGACCTCCGGAGGTGACTGGCTCTGTCCCTGGCTGTGTTACTATTCCAGGGGTTTTTGGGTGTTCACTATGCATTAGTCTCTTCTTTTTTTTTAAAAAATTTATTGTCCATAATGAGTTACAACATTTAGTGGGCAAACAATGAGTTGTTATCCCCAATTCCCCTCCCCACTCCGCTGGACAACCTCCTCCATGGGTCGTCTGGATCAGTCCTTGTGACAGGGGACCATGGATAGCCTAGTATTCAGCCAGGTTCTCCTGGCCATGCCTCTGGATAATCTCCCCCACCACGGCTCTCACAATCTTTCAGCCCCCTCTTCCGCATAGTTCCCTGAGTCGTGGTGGATGAGTAGTAAGTTTGCTTTAAGGTTGTGAGCTTAGGGGTCTTTGTGTCGAAAAGTTGGTTCCTGTCTCACTGGCTTATCCTGTGTTGATTGAATGGCTGTGGCTGTGGGTCCCTTGTTCATCCCGTCATTCTCTGTGGGGTTCCATATGGATCCTCCACAGTATGACTGTGGTGGCTCCTCTCTTGCCAGAATCTCAGGTATTGGCCTACGGTCGGTTGGTAGGGTTAGATGGGCCCCAGCTCTCTCGCTGCATCCTGAAAAATACAAACACAATCTCCATCGGAGAGTGAGATCAGTGTAGGTTAATAAATATACACAATTCTGGATTATCTAGATTCTATTTTTAGTAGCCTCCCTGTCACTCGCTCCCATAATGAATCTTGTTTTGGGTGCCTAAAAGTATGGGATCCGGTGCCTATCACCCTGAATCCCAAGTTCCAGACAAGGGGACCCCCTCACTTAGTGGAAAATTGGCCGAATTGAAAGCTGTTGATTGTCTCCTCCAGGCCCAGGCTCCTCCATTACACAAGTGCTCCTCTCTTGGTTCGCTGCTCACTCCTACTGGGAGGTGTGGTCAGCCTACTCATAACCACCGATTGTGTTTCCTGTCAGTGGTCTCTGTTTACTCCAGCTGTTGTTGATCATTTTCCCCTGGCAGCCTGTGCAGTGCCTTCCAGCACTACACTAACTGCCTTCTGGGGGCTGGATACCATTCCAGACTTTGGAGGGTTTCTCAATGCTGGTCGATGCCTGTCTGTGGTTTCTTCAGTAACAGGGTTTTGCCTCAGGCCTGGGGAGAGCACTCAAGAGCTTTGACAGAATTCTGTCTTCTTGTTGGAATCTCATGAGTCGCTTTGGTCAACAGCTCAGTGAGGGAAGGAACCAGTGGTTGGAACCAGGGGTTGTCAGGCTGATCTAATTATTCACAGGCTTAGACTATCTCCCCTACTACTCATGGCCCCTCTTGCCAGGCGACGCTCACTACTTTCTCAATAGGTTACAGTATGCTCGTAAGGATTTTATAGTCTCTTCTTAATTATTGTGCACTAAGAATTTCATTATTCGGACAGGCCCTATTAGACACATTTTCTAGTGCCTTCCAAATAAATTCAGCACAACGATGAAAACAGCAGATCTCTATGTCCTATGTCTGTCCTCTCCTGTCAGCAGAACTCCCTGCCCTTGGTCACAGGCTGAGGTGATAGCCTGCATGAAGAGAAGCCACTTGTAAGGATGGTAGGCCCTGGTCTTTTCACACCTTCCATCAGTTTCTACACTACTAGGAGCCAGAGAAGGGAAAGTAAGGCCCTGGCTTTGGAGGTGTGCACAAACTTTTCATGAGTAAAATTTTGATAAATCTAGAATGTGAATTACCCTGAATCACACAATTCTTCTCTTTAAAATAATGAAACTCTAACACTCCAGTTCAGAGCTATAAATGAAGTGCCAGAAAGTGTTAGGTGAAAGGATGAATTAGCAGCCATAACTCCTAACACATAGTTTGATTTCCTATGATAGCTAGCTGTCAACTGGTACCTCTTGGCATTATGAATTATATAAAAATAAACATGAACTATGAAAGAAGTGTTATGACAAGATTGCCAAACCTTCATAGCAATGACTGTTGTTATGCATTCTTCCCTGAGGGGTCTTATTATGCAATTTAAGCATGTATATATACTATACATTTATGCATTCCCTCTTCCAAATGTCATATATATTCCATTTATTTCAATTTACTTCCAGCAGATTAAATGTGCTCAGACCCAGCATGATTGTGGATGACAACATCACTGCATGTTTGAGGGAAATTTGGACAATGTAAATCAGTTACACTATTTTCCATGTTAAACAATGAAATCTTGACACATTTTTAATAACACCTCAACACAATTTTCCACCAATATTTGAAGGCAACAGGTCTGGTTCAAATGCATGTGCTGAATATTTGCCTGTAATTCTAGCTGACATATCTTATCTCTATGATAATTGAGTCAGTCACAGCAAAGATGAAATTCAAGACACATTAAAATAGTCTGCTTCCATCTACCTTTCCTATAGTCCTTATTATAAAGAAATAGTTGTTTCAATATGACATGCTCTAAATTTCTATATGATTTTATTTATATCATATGGTTGCCTGCTTGAATCCCTACCCAATCCATTCCCAATTTCCTAATAACACCCTTAATATAATTTAAAACATTACATCTCCATGTAATATATTTTAACCTTTTAACATTCTAATATGGACTTGTATCACCTGACCTTTCAGTCCCATCACATTTGTAGTAATGTTCATAGTTTACTCACAGTTTTCACATATTTATTCTTACTAACAGAACAAATTATGCTGTTTATGCACGTTGTTCATCTACTATGTTAGAAAACTAATACTGTAAATCCATGCTGTATTTTCTAAGCATCTCCAGGCCTAATGTAATGATTTGTCAAAATGCAGTGTTAAAAAATGTCAAGTCAACCTGACTCAAATTGGAAACAAAATCTTTTAAATGCACTGAAATACTTCTGAATTTCCAGATAGAGCTTTTACCACTTCTAATAATCTACAGTTATCTCTCAGTAAAGGAAGTTCTTCCTCCAATAATGTCAAAAAAGGAGTTAAGCACATTTGTTTCGGAGGGTAAAAACACCGCTCAAAACTAAATATGATACTTTGCTAAACATAACACTATTCACAATTTCCTATACATTAATGAATACATAAAATTCGGTGTTTGAGAATTTTCCATCATTGATAATTACAGTAACACTTGAAACTCCAATGTACAAGGATTGTGACACAACATTGCCCCATATTAGAAAATATTTTCTGGAGACTGTGATGGTAGAAACTCCTGTAATCATAACAGTGCAGATTTCTAATACACTCCATATTAGTCTCAAGTCCTTAAAAGGAAGGGCATTTCTGTCAGTATCCAAAAAGATCTTGAATCTCCAGATGGAAATATTAATGGAAGACTATGGTAGTTTGATGTCCCACATCTGCATGACACTTTGATTTGGTGCCATAAATATATGCTTCTGGTTTCTACATTTTCCCTTTTGTATGTTTTATTCAAATCTAAAGATATTTAAGGTTTAAATGTAATTTGATCATAACTCACTCCGGTTACCTTATTTTGCTGTCCTTATCCAACCTCCTTCCAATTAACTCCTTTCCCCACTGTCATAGTCAGTCATATGCTGCTGGGATGAATCTCCAAACCAGGCAAAATTTTGGGGAGGAAAATATTTATTGAAATAACAGACCCAGGGGAAGATAAGGAAAAGGTTGGCTCCCTTTCACAGAAGCAAGCAGAGAGAGAAAAACCCACCAGCAGCACCTCAAGCAAGCAAGCACATTGTGACACTGTAATTCACAAAAATGCAGAACTGCCAGACTGGGGTTCTGGTTTTCTTTTGCATATATATCCCTAGTATTTTGTGTCCAATTTAGAAAGGGTGTAATGACCCCAGGAGGCTAGGCCAAAGTGACACTTCCTCCAGCCAGAAGGCTGAAGACAATTCACAATTATAATAAATTTTATTGGGGGACATTTATTCAAAACTACCACACCTACTTTTCCTGCTTATTTTGATGCATTGCTTTTTAAAGAGGAACCATGCACCTTACTGATTCACTTTTGTGTAACAATTACTTTAATTTTGCATTTCAATACTTTATTTATTATAACTGTTCACAACTAATTTGTATTATTTCTGATAAAATTTCAGTCAGAAATTTGTACCTACAGCATATTGTAACCCTCCTTATCAAAGACTCCTATTAATAACCCCTGCATGTATAATGCTGATGGTTCTACACTCAAATTATTTCACATAGATAAAAGGTATTTTTTAAACTGCTGCAAAGGTTACCTCATTTTGTTTGGACAGATGAATAATGAATCAAGTATCAATTTTTGATTGCATATTGTAGCCTATTTACTCTAAATCCTATAACTCTGTTTAACAGATTTTGCCTTTTTGCATATGAAAAATTCAAAGCATGATAGGGTACATTACAGTACTCTTTTTATCACTCAAAATAGAATTAAAATTAAAATAATCAGAAAGACTATTTTGCTCATCAGCAAAATTCTTATTGTCATTTTTATGATTTGGCTTATAACAATTTATCACTGCTATGGCTCCAGGATAATGTTAAATTAGTCCTGTTTGTGAAAATTATCAAGAAATTAGGAACCAGTCACATGACATATATTTAATGTATTTTTACAATTGTTTACTACAAGTATACAATTTCACACTTTCAATGTGCTCAGTGAACTTTTTTTGTAAAACCTCCTTATGTTTAATATAAGAAAAATGTTTTTCCATGAAATTTCCTAAAAGCATTTGATCCCCCCTCTCACATCAAATTTGGCATTCATTAGTTCTATATGTGTATATTTAACATCAGATAATATTTTGTCTTATGGTTATCTTCTTGTTAGCATAGTTTTTTCAAGGTTTATACATTTATAACATTCTTCAGTATTGCATTCTTTTTTACTGAACCATAACATTCCATGAAAGCCTCACATATGATTTAAATGTCATAAGTTGTTGGAAAACTTTGGATAACTGTATTTATTTAGATTTATCAACACTAAATTATTGTGAAAATTTATGGACCTATTCTCTTTACATATGTTCTCACTTTTCTTAAACAGTTGTGAGAAACAGATTAAAGACAAATTTACATTTAACAATCTAAGAACTTCCAAAAGGTTTACACATTTTTTTAACATTTCCATTGAAACAAATTAGATTCTAACACTACATCTCATTGTGAACATTTATAGGATGTCTCAGTTATGGACTATTTGAATTGGCCTTTGTGTAATGAGTTATGAACCTTCAGGACATTTTATAAGGCTACAGGTAAGGCAAGTTCTTTTTATTGCATGAAATGTCTTGCCTATCTTTATTATGCTTTCTAGCAATTATTTTCTTCCATTCTTTATAATAATGTGATTTACAACATAAATATATTTATTTTGAGTATATATAATTCCAGTTGGTATTTTTCACCTTTCATTTATATGTTTCTGATATTCTAAGAAGCTATTGTAAAATCTAAAATCCATATTACTCTGGTTTCAAAACATGTTTGAATTTTTGATGATGTTTAAGTCTATCATACATGATCTTTTAAAAAGAATTTTTGTCTATTGTTGAATAAGCATCCCCTCCTGCTTACACATATACTTACAGGATTCTTTATGTATGTGTGTGAGCATGAGGCAATGCTTATTCAACGAATCTTGGCCTCATCTTTCATCCTTTCCTTTTTTCTTTTCCTTCCTTCATTCTTTTCTTTTTTCCTTCCTTTTATGTTCCTTCCTATCTCAGCTCCATAATTACCTGTTAAACTGATGTGTTCCCTGTATAAGAACATCCTGAGTATTTCAAATCATCATCATGTAATCTGAATAAATGTTTCTATTTTTCTATTCTAATTTTATAATCCAGTGGAGAGCTCACAGCTGCATCTCCCACCTGCCCTCCAGCTGAGAGTGGACTATTTAAGACTGGCTCTACAGAAGAGGTCTAACAGTGTATTCTTGTTCCTCTCACCTCTTCCACCCACACCCAATGGGCTTCATTTGTCAATTGCTTCTCTGAGTAGGCTTATGAGGGTAAAAAGATCTGCTTTGCTTTTTACTATTAAATTACATTTGTTCATGTTGAGCACACAGAAGAAAACAGATTGGAGGTGATGTAATGCTTCCGGTAATTGATTTGATAGTAGAGGTTTCAAGCTTTTATGGTTTTAGCCTATTTGAAAAAATCTGCATGAAAGAAAAGTTTTTTTTCTTGTTTATGGTATGCATTTTCATCATCTCAAGACTGCTAGTTAATTCTTTTTTCTCTCTCTCTGTGCATGTGTACGTGTGTGTGTGTGTGTGTGTGTGTGTGTGTGTGTGTGTGTGTGTGTGAATGTCCAGTTGGGATAAGTAACAGAATTTATTCCTGAGTCCTTAAAGCATATTTTTGAAATTGTTTATTTTCTTCTGTTAGCATAAAATATTTGATATATATTTATAAAGAAAAATTATTTTGCTGACATTTTTAGTACTTCAAGATCATAGCTGTACTCTGGGCTTGGCTCTCCTAAGGATCCCCTTGGTTTGATTAAAACATGAAAAATTATTGCATAGAAAAAATTACAGGAACAGGGTTTACCACAAATTAATAACAACCCATTTGCTATGGTTTGAATAAAAATACCCCCCCACACACATTCAGGTGTGTGAACTCCTTTCGCCCAGTAATTGGCCCAGGTTTTGGAGGTTGTGGCACCTGTGCAGTAGGTGCCATGGCAGCTGACCATTATAGACTGATTTTTCCTTATCTTCCCATCCTGTCTAGATCTTTGTGCTCCAGTAAGTCTCAAGCCAGGCTGCAAGCCCCCATCAACAAGATCATATCTGCCCCAGCCTCCAGGATGGACTGTATTGCCTTGATCTCTGTTTCTCAATAACCTCTACACCCTTAAGTTATTTCTGTCAGATATTTTATTATACCAATACCAACAAAAGAACTTATTTATGTATCATAAAAACTACCTAGTCTCTTCCAAAAGCAGTATCTGCAATGATCTAATCACCTTCCATATGTCACACCATTTTCAGATTCTGCCACCTATCCAAATGTGCATCAAACCTAGCATAGGAGGCCATTGGTGGACATACATCAAACCCCATCCAACCATAACAGTATGGTGCCATTTATAGTCAAAGCTATGACTGTGCCAACATAGTTATATTTACTTGTCCTCCATATACTATTAGTCCATTTTACACTAGACAATGTAGAACAATGCATAAGTAGTATATAAGACACACAGCATTTTTTGGTTAACTCATTTCTACAATTTTTCATAGAATGGTGCCAACTCATAATAGTGATCATTGATATAGCATTCAATATACTCCACATGGTATATACTAATAAATATGGACAGATTTTTATTGGCTGTTATTGGTAGCCTTTTTACTTCTGATTAGTATAGTTCTCAGCTCTAAGCTGCTCAGAGTGGGGCTTAGATGCTACATCTGCCCTTCCCAGCACATGCACGGACATGGAAGTGGATCCATGTCCATCATGAACAACATCCATCATGAACAACATCATGAACAACAGTAGATGGAAATAACAGTTTAATAAATAGCAATAAATCAGTGTTATCTTGTGACATTTTAACATCATTTATATTATATTCAATTATAGAAAATCTAAAAAAGACAATGAGACTTCATTTAAATGCAAATTTCAATTTGATTTTCTACCCATTTTTTCAATCAAAAGTAGTCTGTCTTGGTGTCCAAATAAAATTTTATCACTAAGGTAGTAGCATGCAGGCATAACCCTATATCCTTGTAAAATAATATTTTCAAGTACATTTCTGAAGTTAGAAACAAATAAAAAGCTAAATGAAAAGCCATAATTTCCAAATGAAAGGAAATAAATATCTTCACTTCACATATTCTTCTCCCAATGCTAAGTCATAGATAAACAGTATAAAGTAATGAAGTAGAAAATATACACATAGTCTACAGGGTGACTTTATACTTTACAAAGATGTCTTTCAAACCAAATTCATCATTATTGTAATGGAGTAGGTTGGACATAAGACAACTTAATAAGCCATAGCACTGGCCATCCTTGTTTTTAAAAATTAATTCTAACAAACAAATTGGCGATAAACACAGTTTTCAGCCCTAACATCTGTAGAGCCAAGTTCTTAGAAGCACAGGGAACTTGCACTTGAGATTTCTTGTTATGGTGGATTGATTCTGAAATGTGCTTAGTACTTTCTTGGGTTTGAACAATTGGTCCCAGCTGGTGGTGCTGCTTGGGAGCCTTTAGGAGGTGGAACTTAATGGAGAAAGAAGGTTACTGAGAATGGGCCTTTGGATTGTATAGCTTGGCCTCCCTTCCTGTTCACTATCTGCTTTCTGAATAATGACATAAAGTGACCAGCTAGCTGCCTGCTCCTCTCTCCATGACTTCCTCATCAGGATGGACTGAGTAGCTTGACATAGTAAACCAAAAATATTCTACCTTAAGCTGTTTCCTGTCAAAATCAATGAGAAAGTAATTAATACACTTGTCATTTTAAAAATTGAAATATTTTAAAATTCAGCCAGTCAATTGATATGTTTCGAATGTGAATTTCTGTATTTCTCATCAATTTTAAAACTACTTTAAAATATAAGCTCAGAAAAAACATCATAAATTCTTTAGCATCAATTTTATTTGTAACATTAATTTAAAATTTTTCAGTCTACTTAACTATCCAAATCCAATTTGAGTATTCACGTAGCCAAGACTTTAATGTATAGTAAAAACAATTCATTGAATTTGTTTATTTGTACTGTTCAAGTAAGAAACATAATGATGTAGGTAACCTAAGAATCTACTAGTGATGCTTAGTTATTAGAGAATTTTTAAGGGTAATAAAATATTCTGAAAGAGAAATACTTAATATGTATTTTTAAAACATTTTTTATTTATATTCACAAAGAAGGAGATAATGGGCATGCCAGGGACTTTAGCTACTGCAAACAAACTCCAGATGTATGTGCTACTTTGTGATGCATCTGGGTTTACATGGGTAGTGGGGAATCACACCCAAGTCATGTCCTTAGGTTTTGTGGGCATATACCTTAACCACAGAGCCATCTCTCCAGACCTTATATATGTGTTTTAAGAGCACTTGCCTATCACAGATAATACTCTGGCTTCATTCCCTAGCATTGATTAAAAATAAGAAAATAATACTTTTATATGCTGATAACATTTGAACAAAATTATGTTCATGTTATATTAATATAACTGAAAACTAATTTGTACAAATATCTGACTATAGATATTTCAAAACAAGACATTATATGTTAAAAATTTTCCATTAAATATAAAAAATAATCATTTGTTCTCAAGCACTACTTTAAATTTTCCCTATGAATATTTCACTTTGTTTGAAAAATAAAGGAGACAACAAAGGAAAAATACAATTTTTCACCGGATGATTGGATAAACTGTAACTATCCAAATAACCCTCACATATTTGTGTTACTCATTAACTTGTATTATTCAATAAATGTAGTTTAATTTCACATTTGATGATCATTATTGCCATAATTAATGATTAAAACCATTAGATTGTGGCACACCTGTCTAATCCCAGAAAACTGATGCTGATGTTATGATGGGGGTGGAGACGTGGGAATTTCCCTGGAGCTCATGTTGAGCATGACAAATAATAGGAAATTGAGAATCCGGAGTGAGAAACCCTGCCTCAAACGCGATGGACAGACCAGGATCAAACAAAAGGTTTCCTCTAGTCTCCACACATAAACTGTGACATGCATGTTATCATTTCCATCTTTTCCCCTGATTCTCCAGGCATTCCTCCACTATATGTTCTGTACTGTCTGCCTCAATCTCTCTAATGTTTAATCTCATCCAAAAGTCTAAGAGGATTTTAAAGTCTTAAGGCAGGAAGATTAAAAGTTCCATGCATGTATAAAGTTACCTGAAACTGTCCAAAGTTCCAAGTGTAAAAGGAAGCTGTTACAACATACACAAACTCAAAGTAACAGATTCTCTGCTAGATTTGCTTCTACCTTGGAATATTTTCAAATAGTGAGTGAGGAGCATTGCTATTTTTAATTAATATCTTTATATACATTGAATGAGCAAATCTTGTGAAGGTGTACCTGTTTCCCTCCTCTCTTTCCCCTGCCCACTGGGGTCCTTCCAACTTTGACCTATGTTTCCCAACACAGACATGCCCAGGACCACAATCACATAGCCAGTTCACATAAACTAACAATGGTTATAGCCACTGATCTACTAATAATGTATTTGGAGACATCAAAGAGATGTGTTTAAACTCATATAACCATGTTATAAACATTCAATAGTTTTCAATAAAAAAACCAAAGTTATGGAGGAAGAACAAAGAATTCATTTTAGTTAGGATGGAGGAGAAAAAAGATAATGCATGCTATCTCTAGAAGGACTCTGGAATTAAATCAAAAGAAAATAAAGTTATATGCAGGAAAATGTTCGATTTGATTGAAAGAGGAAATAAATACATAAATATCCTCATGCGGACCATTATTTCTAAAGTCATATACAGCATGACAAAATATGGTGAATCCTACTTTCCAGAGGTATTAATATTATTCTGAAGAATAAATACTATGTAGCACATTTAATAAAAAGACCATAATAAATGAATAATTTAATACAAAGTTGCAGTGTGAATCAGCTTTTTTATCTACTGCTATTGAAAATGCTGAAAGTTCAGTAGGACTGGTAATAATATTGGATATTTGTTGTTATTCACCTAAACTAATTCTTACATTGAATTCTGCCTGAATTTTAAATGCTAGTCATTGGAAATGGTATATGAGTAGAAATTTCACCTTTTACGGCAAATTGTAACTTTTTGGTAGAGGTGTCAAGCTTCTGATTTATGAATGAATTCACAGGGACAAACCCATATGTGTGCAGCAAGGTGAACGTATCAGAAATCCTTTCCACCTTCAGCCCCTTGCCCCTCACATGGGTCCCATCCCCAATCCCTAATGTACACTCTTCTACTGGGGTACAATTTTTCTTTGTTCCTGTCTATGCACCACTTCATTCTTTGACCTATTTAGTTCCCCTCAGTATAGTGTTCTCAGTCATAGATTTCCCTACAAATGGCAGCATTTCATTCTTTTTTGAGGTCTAATAGCCCTTTGCTGATCATAGCCATTAGTTTGACCAAAACAAATTTCAGGTTGAAACAAGTAGGTGTAATTTGTATGAATATAGTTTTGATGTTAGCTCTAAAAACTGATTGAAGCATAATGGGAAGGAATAGCATGCTCTTGAAGCATATAAAAGGTTGAGGTGTCAGGGGATGAAGAAGCACTTTCAACACATGGTAATGAATTCACAAGTTTCTGTTTCCTGAGTTGTAAACTGCTGAAAAATCACATTGCTTTCCATGATACTGTGTCTAGTATAGTTTTGAGTACTGGCATAATTAATATTTCCATATATCTTTCTATGTGGTAGCTTGATATACTTACAGTAAAGGGGAAATAATGTTTCCTTATAAAATTGTGTTGTATGCATTATAAGGTGTGGAAAAAGGCAATACATAATTTTGAAGATTTGGAAGGTAGTGATTTCTGCATAGAACAAAAACTAATAAAACTTCTTTGAGGTTTAATAGAACCAGTATCATGTGTCCTAATCAGAGGGAGATGTGCAGAAAAAAATATGATAATTATTGTTTGTAACAGTGAACCTTAGTAGGGGACACTGTGGAATGCACACTGAGGTTTTCTAAAACAACCTATCATATGAGTAAGGCTGAAAGTTAAAGGGCATTTTTCTTTTATTTTTAACCTTTTGAAATTAGAAACATTAGTAAAGTATTTCTGAAATGACATAATTTTAAGAATAACATCTAAGAACTATTTTCCTTTTTTTGATTTTTGTAAAAGAGAAAGTAAAAAAGAAAAGCCCACATTTGTAAAAGTAAATTGGAATAAAATGACAATTAAATTTATCATTCTTAGTCCCTCATAAAGAATGTGT
>PVHP010008556.1:0-28365 GCA_004024765.1 Zapus hudsonius | reverse complement strand
TTAAGTAAAGGAAAACTGAGGAGTCATAGCTGAAACCCACCCTCTTTGGAATCTCCCACTGGTGGTGACAGATGGAGGCACAGTAAATTGAGCCAGCTGAGACTACTGAGCAATTATATAGGGGAAAATTTTCCTCACAGCTTCCTGCAAAATTGCAACCGATTTTCTGTGAACGAGAACTAAGTGTCTGTTGTGTTAATCTTCTGAGATTTCACTTTGCAGCTCATAGAATAGCATGTCCTATCCTGAGAGATACATTCAATAAATTATTTCAAAAAGATTGATCTGATTTTGCACTTACATGCAAATGCAGACTATAAAGGGTCCACCTAGGAAATACCACATTGAGCAGTAATATCAAGAAATGAAAATTGTATTTTTGATGTTCAGAAGATCACATACTAGTTACAGGTGGTCAGTTATTCAAAAATTCCATTCACTGCATATTACTGAACAATAACAATGGACGGACTTCACGGGGAATTTAAGACAACCTTCAGTATTAAAAATTTCTGTGCTCTGTTTTGAAAGTCCCATTTGAGATCTGGACACAATACTGAAACTGTGCTTTGTTGCAGGCAGCTGGATGGAAGGGAGTTCTGAGTTAGAAGATTAAACAAAATATTTATAAATAAAAATGAGTTTCTTATACAACAAAAAATTCTTCTTTTGAAGCACACTGTCATAATATCAGGACTTCTCACGGTATTTGTGTTGGCTAAATCATTAATTACTTATTATCATATTTTCAAAGTTAGTATTTGGGAAATTTATGAGATTTATAATGCATTTCACCTTTACTTGTATGTCATGCAATACGAAGTATGTGACTTTAGATATCACATGTGCTAGGTGTACACTTTCAAAAATTATGGATCCAAAAGCACAAAAGGACCTGAGGACAGAAGTGCTATAGGCAGGGCAATTGAAGGAGAGCTGCTAGTACTACCTGGACTCCCTCAAGGAGGGTCGTGGCCTGTGCTCTATCAAACCACATTATTTTTTCATTTAACTCCATTAAGCCATTTTCTCAAATATCATGCTTCTATTTACTTTTCTCTTGTTGAAAATCTGAGAGCTTTTACTCATATTGTTCTCAGTTACTGAGCACTATAATCATTCTTTTAAGTAACTTTACTTGGGGGAAATTTTCACTTTGCCACTCCTTAAATAATGGAGAAGAACTTTTCAAAAATGCATTAGAAATATTGTGAGTGTAGAAACTGTTATGTGTACAACTCAGGCTCTACTCGGTTACTTTCCATAGTGCAAAAATAAAGAAATGAAGTTCTATAAAAATTATTGATTTTCAGATCTTCAAATGTATGTATTCTGAAATATATATATATATATATATATATATATATATATATATATATATATATAAGCATCTACGTGTATATAACAAATAATTATTGAATCACAGATGGTCATAACATGGTGTCAGAAGCCATGACTATTACGGTCTGTGTTCTCCACTCAGTAGCACATATTAGGGAACCTATCCATGCCTCTTTGTGCTAAAATAGCGCTGATGGAATTTCTTCAAAGTAATGATGAACCCACTGTGCCTTGCACAATGAGGATCAAAGTTTTTCCTCTCATAATATGCTTAAAACTAACAGTAATGAGGTTGGTAAAACATATTTATCAATAAAAATATGTGTAGAGAAGATGGATAGTTTTCAAGGTATCCTTAAGTCTCAGCTTTCTTAATTGGAAACCTCTGCTATATTGACTCCCCTTATTTCGGCAATGTCATAATTCTACTTGGAAACTCTTACATTTTTCTTTACCATTTGAAGACTACTGATTCTACATGCTTTCTAAGTAGAATCGCATTTCTGAGTCTCCAAAAGCATTTTTTTTCTGGCAAGGAAGCTCCCCACAGCTACTTTTGAGAGCAAAATATTGCTTAGAGCAATATCTCAACCATGGAGCATGGTCAGCTAATGGAGAATATCATTTCAAAATGCATCAGAGAGAAGCTGGGCCTGTGGATTCAGCTCAGTTGCTAGAATACTTGCCTTCCTCACAGGAAGCCCATTACACCTCCTGTAAGGCATCAGTTACTCTGTGATGTGTGTCTGCAATTCCAACACCCAGGAGGTACAGGCAGAAGGATGTGGAGTTTCAGGTCATCTACATACAGCTCACCTGAGCTTCAAGAAACCTGTCTAAAATAAGTAAATAACCACATGACTAAATACTAATTAAAATAGTTCAATTAATATTTAATTATTTAATTAATATCATCCAATCCCCAAATCACAGAACCTGGTAGGTTATAAACTTTATCTAACTGACTTTTTCAGGCCATTATTTATATTAAATCTTATTAATTTTGAGAGCTCATATGTCTTTTCTGTCAAATGCTTTAGACTTGACAAAGAGAATTTATGCTAATCTCAAGTAAGGTATCTTGTTATTACTAGTTATTAACTTATTTATAGCTACTTTTCTTGACACATTTATTTTGTACAGTATAAAGTATATACTTAATAAAATGTAATTTCTAGAAAAAGCAAAATGTAGTGCAAGTAAAAGAATCTATAACTGGGTTATTGATGAAATAGCTCAGAGTATATGAGAAGTCTGTGAGAAGTGGAGAACAGAAAATTTCTCAGGCTCAACGGCCAGCTGGGCTGATTGAACACAAGTTTCAAGTTCAGTCTGCGAGACCCCTTCTCAAGGAAACAGGGTGGAAGAGCAATAAGTGAGAACACCCCTGCACTGTACAAGCAGGTGTCTGTGGCATGTGCATCTGCATACTTATATGCAAAACCACACATACAGTCCCAGACATAACACGCAGAAGCCAAAAAAAAAAGAAACCTCTAACTTAATATGACATACTTTCATATCTTCCATACCCCAAAAACTTTAACTTAAGGACTAAGATAGTGATATACAGGTAGTTTTGGAGCCTTCATAAACAAACATAGTTACTTTGAAATTAATTTACATTTCTACAAATATCAGTATAGTATTTCTGCTTTCCATAATATATAAATTTTCTTTTATGGTATAAATAATAAAGTGTTTCTTCATGTGATAATTTTTCAGAGAAAGATAAAACAACAAATACAAAATCTGCTTCATAGTGCAAATTGTTTGAAATGTACAATTTAGATTTATTTAAAGTATGCTTTTATAAGATTTTTTATAGAATATTTAATAGATAAATTAAGAAGAGACCAAATTCAGTAAACTTTAATTCTGCATCACTTAAATTGTCTTGTAAATCTCATAAGCTGAGTCCCCAATTCATTGATATAATATTCTACCAGTTTGATAGCTTGAGAGTCAATTATAAAGTAAAAATAAAAACAATCAAAATATTACAAAAGAAATGAAAATTATAAGAAATATAAACTTTAAACAGTGTAAACATCAGAAATAGATGCATCTGGGTGTTGATCAAATAAATGTAAAATGTCTAATGATAATGATAAAGACCTCATGACCTTTTATACAGATATAGCACACAGTACTGTATCTTAAGACATACAACATTCAAATAGGAACATTTTTAGTAGACAGACATTTGATGCACAAGCTACTCAACTGAGAGCAATTAAACAACTGAATAAAACTTTAAAGATTTTCTAATAAATTAATATTTTCTCTAATGTATGGAGGATCAAAGTTATTCCTTGATTATACTTAAGAACATTGGATAGATTAACATATGTTTTCTATATTACAAAGGCAAAAAGCTGATTTACAAACAATGGAGGAGTGTGTGGAGGAGTAAATGAGAAGAAGCCTAGCAGACCTCTAGTTAATACCAGAAGACAATACTAAGGAGACAATAATGGCAAGCAAAGCAAATTGTTTTTCCTGCTAAAAGTCTTTTTGAAATGATTTATTTAAATAAATGGTAATAAATATATATTTTAAATAACTTTTTTATTTGTAAGGAGAGAGAGAGAGAGAAAGAGAGAGAGAGAGAGAGAGAGAGAGAGAGAGAGAGAGAGAGGAGAGAGAAACAGAGAGAATAGGCATACCAGGGCCTCCAAACATTACAAGTGAACTCTAGATGAATATGCCAGTTTGTGCATCTGGATTTAAGAGGAAACTTTACGATTGAATTTGGGTTGTTAGGGTTTGCAGGCAAGCACTTTAACCACTGAACTATCTCTCCATATCAGATCTATTTTTTTTTAATTTGGAACATAGGAAACAAATATCTTTTGTGTTTTGTTTTATTTAAACTAATCTGAACAAAAGTTATTTGCCATAGCATACTAAAGTGTGTTAGAAAATAAAATTTTGTTATGCAGATGAAATTCCAACTTTTGGAGGTTGAGGTAGTATGATAGCCATGAGTTGGAGTCAAGCGGGTCTCTATAGTAACACAGAGTACAAAGCCAAATTGGTATTGGAGACACAACTCAAAAATACATACAAATATATGTTCATGTATACACACACATACACACACAGACAGACAATAACTGCCAGACACTATAAAAGTTTTTTTTTTACCTTTAGAGGCCTAGCATAATCATAAATGCTATTTAACATTTATTAAACACCCAGGCTCTCCTTTGTGTTCACAACCACCACAACACTACATTTCATGACAAATTGTTTGCCTGAGTACCATTCATGGGGACTAAGGATGTGGATAGCCATGCAACACTATCCACTGAGCCAGACAGAATGTTGTCCCTGATTTTCAAAGAATTAGATTGTTAGTACACTAAAATAGATTTTAGATGATTTTAAGAATCACAATAACAGATATATTTATATGTTATGGTCTATACTAATGATGATTCTACTGCATTGATATATATTATAAAATACATACATAGTTGTGAACTTCCCTAAAGAAGTTCATGAGTTATTTAAAAATTGAACAGGGCTGGAAAATATGGTTCCACAGTTTAGACATTTGCTGGCAAAGTCTAATAATCTGAGTTTGTTTCCCCAGTAGCCACTTAAAACAAGATGCAGTGTCTGGAGTACCTTTGCAGTGTCTAGATTCCTTTCTATGCCTCTCTCTCTCTCTCTTTCTCTCTCTCTTTTTGCAAATAAAATATTATTTAAAAATGAACAATGTAATCCATTAAATTTTTAAATGCACAGAAATGCTTTTTCCAAAAACATACACTGTGTGTTAATGTTCTTAAGTATACTATATTATTAACAAATACTCAGAGTAAGAACTTAGCATATAAAATTACCTAATTGATGTACTTTTGTGAAAGTTACTCTACAATGTAAGCTGTATATAAAACACTAATATCCATGCATTTATTAAATCATAAACATCATACATATTTATATACTCACCTTAATTCATATATATGCATACATGCAGAATGGATATATATATATATATATATATATATATATATATATATATATATATATATATATATATAGTTGTTGTGTAATGAATTTCAATCATGTTATCCATGTGTTTGATACATTTTGTCTATCCCTAAATTTTAAGGACATGCCATTCAGCCAAAAGTCTATGTGAACCAGGTGTGGTGGTACACACCTTTAATCTCAGCACTTGGGAGGCAGGGGTAAGAGGATCTCTGTGAGTTTGAGGCCAACCTGGGACTACAGAGTGAGTTCTAGTACAGCCTGAGCTAGAGAGTGAGACTCAACCACAAAACTACAAAAAAAAGTCTATATGACAGAACAGCAGATTAAGGAATGTGTACTGTTTGTGATCTACCCAAGGTAAGAGAGAATATAATTTATCACAAGTTATATATTTTATTATTAGTTAGAATTAATTATAATAAAACTTTAAAACCTTGAATCTAAGCAATAAACTTCTGTACATCATTTTACCTATAAGAATTGTGAT
Organism: Zapus hudsonius; assembly: GCA_004024765.1. Lineage (NCBI taxonomy): Eukaryota > Metazoa > Chordata > Mammalia > Rodentia > Dipodidae > Zapus > Zapus hudsonius. The sequence goes on along the minus strand of PVHP010008556.1, from coordinate 22,529 downwards.
CAATCACCTTAATTTGGTGGTGGAAATATTGTAAGAGCCAAAGAAAGGGTAGGACTGCTTACAAAACAGGTTTCCAGAAACAAAATGGCCTTGATATTCATGACTTCACAGTGCCTGATACTAACTGCACAAGGCCTTCATAATAGGAGTAAAAGATAATGAAAATGAAATAAAATAGAAACTAATTGAGAGGGGAAGAGATATGATGAAGGGTAGGAATGGAATTTTGATGGTTTATAGTCTTTAATTATTGAAACAACCAATAAAACAAAAATAGACATGTCTAGTCATTCAGAAAAGAAAATGTGCATTAAAAATGCCTTAGGATACAAAAGGTCAAAGCAAGTGTCATGTTCTACTTGCCCCTGCTTGTCACTGTGCCCCAAACTTGATACCTTTCTCGTTTCTCTAGCTCCATGTTCTCTGTATAAACATCTGCTCATATCCATGGTGGACAGATCCTTCTCAAAATTCCAGATAGTCTCCATTACAATTGTCCTTCACATCTTGAACATGCTCTCTGCATCTTGTAACTAACCATATTAGATATCTCTCACCTTCTAAATCAGAAGTTCATGGAATAAAGAAACCCACATGTCTACATGGCCTTGTCATTTAGATACATATGTAAAGCTCAGTTTCTAGGGTTTTTTTAGTGAAATAACTGAACTCAAAAGTGATAAATGAGATGGGGCTGAAGTATAAGGGTGGTAAATAAGGACTACATCTTTCCAGACAATTGTCTTGTCAAAGTAGCCATTTCTGTAATTTACAATTAACAGTGACAGAACTCACGATATCTAATCCTGACTTTCACAGCAAATTGTGCTTTTGAAGCACCTCTAGAATTCAGAACTATTTTAAAAATTCATATTGTGCACGATTCTCCAGTATGTGACACATTGCTATGTCAAAACCAACTGAAAAAGATAGTCCATAGTATCGAAGCCACTAGGTAGGAAGAAGTATGAACCTCTCTCAAGTATTTCTCATTCTTGGATAATGGGTTTTACATTACATACAGGATAATTGTATCTTATTACTAAGATGTGAAATCTTGTTTCTCTGTTAATGTGGAAACTGGTTGTGGTTTGAGGACATTGCAAGCACACCTTCATTAGTAATGGAGGATATTGGAAAGTTTACTTTTTGCCCATTTTGTGGGGCAAAGTGTAACTCAAATTTGGATAAAGATTCTTATGTCTGTGTCTATAAGGGTGTGTTGTATATGTTTACCATTTATCATAACAGAACAAGTAAAGCCCGATGATTTCTCTAAGAGGGATAGTCCTTGTGCAGTTACTTAAGTGTCGGAAAAGATCGAAAAGCTGATGCTCCCTGACAGAAAGGACCTCCTCTAACATGGTGTCTGCTGCCTGAGACATCAGTTTTCATTTCACACTCACACAGCAACTCTGCTTCTCCCTGACATCTTATTTCCTTTGGCCTTTCTACTGGCCGTAGGACTCAGTTCTCCCAATTTCAGAGCTTATATTGGAACTGTGCTATCAATTACAGCCCTTATGACTTGTCAGTCGTCATAATTATAATATTCCAGGTCCTTATAACACACTTCTTTATATAAACATACACCTCACCGACTTTTTCTAGAAAGAACCCTAATGTGTGCTAAACATCCTATTTATATATCACATTCATTCCCAAAAATATTTTTTCTAGTAATAATGGTCTTTCATATTATCAAGGTATTTTTCATATCAATTCAAATTCTTTGTGAGTGAATTTCAGATTTTGCAGTATAATATTATCACATTCTGTGAAATCGCTAGTAGATGTTGTTTCTTTTCGTTTTACTTTATTTCTTCTTGGGCTAAGAGTCTCAGTGCTATAATTTACTATCATACAGACTCCAATTCATAATGTTACCACTTGAACCTGTGTTTCAGTGAGGCTTTGTGAATTTCTTTCCATTAAACAGTCACTGAATGTAATTGAGAAGTTGCTAGTCAGTCTTCAACTCAAACACTTACCAATAAAGTGTCCCTTTATTAAGCTCCTCCCTCCATCCAACCACCCATCCCTCCTCACACTGCACAAATGCTGGCCAGTGTTCTCATAGGAGGAACATTTGTTTTCTCAATCAATGTCTGCACCTAGGAGATGATATTGGTGTATTAAACTTGATTATTTATGAATGAGTTATATTTGGTATGCATATTAAGTAACTGGAGACAAAAAAAGAGAGACTCAATATTTCAAATGGAACATGAGTATCAATACATGCTAATAAATGAATGGAATACAATTTTACATCAGTAATATCTCTAGTTACAAGCTGTTCACATGCGATTTTTCAATGTTTATATAAGCTTTTGTTTCAATTTTGAATAAATCTGTTGTTCAACAACTCATGTGTTTGTATGTGTGTATCTGTGTCTGTGTGTGTCTCTGTGTGTGGTGTTGCTGGGAATTGAACTAAAACGTGGAGAATTCTAGGTAAACATTGTAGCAATCTGCCACTGGCTACACACACCAGGCCTCAATCTTTCTGGCTAGGAAATAGTATTTGTCATATGAACCAAGCCTTCCCAAGGATCAGGGAGCCATAAAAGAGAGCGTACAAAGAAGGTGAGAACCAAAGCATGAGCTGTCAAACACCATTACCCCCAAGAATTCAAAGCAGCTATAGTTTCCTGCACAAGATCAAACCTATCAATACTTCACTATGGGTGGGGAAAGGTCCATGACCTTTCTCTCACACATCTCCAAGAATAGCTAATGGCTGCTAGGAGAGGAGTAATCGGTTCATCTGTTGTCTAGCCACTAGTAAGTTGTCCAACCCTCAGTATATAACTTTCCACCCATGGTCATGCAAGCAACACTAGCTTAACTCAGGGAGTTAAAAAAATCATAAAGGTCACATGGGAATTAATGGGAAAGTTGAGTGAGAGAGGATGGAGAGGAGGGTAAGAGAAAAATTGGCAGAAATAAGATCAGAATATGGGATATTCATGTCTCAAAAATCACAAATGGAAAAATAGATTTTAAAAAGATAACTAAAAATAGAAATACTGTCTGTTAGGAGAACTACAAAAAATTAGGGTAAATGTTAATATGCTATAGCATAGCTTAAATGTATTTTAGTAAAATTAAACAAAAATAACCAGTCTTGATAAGTGAGTACATGTGTAGCTGTAATTGCACATTAGTCTTTGCTTGTCATTGGACATTTGATTCTGAAACAAAGTTGTAAAGGTTGGAAATAGTGTCCCAAGCATGAGCAGTATGTAATTTTCTTGTATTTTGCAATGATCATTCTTAATATATCTCTGTGAATGCTTGCAGCTGCATACTTTTCTACAATCACACAAATGTACATTTGAATGTGTAATCATTCTTGCATATGGAAGTACTTTATTTGAAATCTCTACTAAGAAAGGCTCATGGTGTGATGATCCCCTATAGCACCAGGGAGACAATTGTATCCATCCACTGGGCACACTACCATGAAGAAGATATATGGACACTGACAGCAAAGTGCATTGGAAAATTCTGAAAGGCCACCTCAATATTATGAGGTTAGACCTTCACCACAGCAAGTCAGATAACCCAGGATAGGTCAACAAGACAGACACCAACGATATCCAACACAACCCAAAGCAGAAGTCCAGAGACTTTACAACAATAAAACAGATTTAAAACTCACCCACTGTGACTCAGGAAACTGAGCAGAAGAGGAGGCAGAAAGATTTTAAGAGCCATGGTGGGGAGAATATCCAGAGACATTGCCCCCTTCATCAACAATGCACAAAGGGGAAAAAACTGACTACCTCTTATGCAATTCATAAGCCCCTACCCCATGGACTGATCCAGTAAGCCCTCCAAGGAGAAGGGTTTGGGGACAAGGGGAGAAATGGGGGTACCATCACAAGATTTGCTCATACAATGTATCTACTATTGACAACAAAGATAAAAAAATTAAAAAAATAAAATGTCTCATAATTTCTGCAGCTAAATGATATATCACAATTATAATAAATGGATAACATAATCATTAACAAAATAACTTACTGATAATGAATTCCCATAAAAGCCTGTCTACATTTAAACCTTACATTCTGGGTAAATTGTTTCTACTTCTTAATACTGTATTGGTTATTCTAAGATTATTAAAATAAATATAAGTAAGATTATAATATCTTATCTTAATATAATATTAATATAAATCAATAAGATTCACATCCTACAACTTCTTAGTTTTACTTAAAATGTCTTCCTCTGGAGAGTTTCTTCAACTCTTTTATGCAATTCTTTCTAAAATAATTCTTTCTAAAATACTATTAGTGTTAAAGTAAAAGTGTCTACAGAGTCAGCAGTATACTGACATTCTATTATTTATATTTTATCTCTTGCATACATTTTTGAATCTGCTATAAATATCTGCTAGTTCTTTCACAGGATTCTGGGTATAGCTTTGAGTTCCTGATACAGATATTTTATAGCTGTCTGCAATTGAAAGGATTCAGGAACTTTAGTGAAATTAAAACAACAGCAACAACAAAAAAGAAATGATAATAAGTATACTTTTGGAGAAAATATAAGTGAATTTCATAAGAAAGTTGGAAATGGACTATATAAATAGATATATTTATATTTTTACTTTTGCATAAAATTTTACAAGCTCAATGGAAAATGACTATTAGTAGCAATTTCTGATTTTAAATATTTGCCAAAATAATAGGTAAGAATTACGTAGGAATAATTGAAAACACTAAAATTAATTCTAATAAGATTATCATATGTTATACAGCTGTTCTGCTATCTTTAAAAATAGCTGTGAAGGAAATATTTTAAATACTTTATGTGTGTATAATTATATGTTAATCATTAATATATCTTATATTGCCATTTTACTTTTCTTTACCTATTTTAGATGATTTTTACTTCCCTCTCATTTTTATAGGATTTTCACAGAATGTATTCATTTTAACAGAAAATTTAATATTTTAAAACTTGCTTCTTTAATGTCCAGAAGTTCTTGTTGAAAAGCAGAAACTTGATAGCTGCCTTCATACTACGTTTTCCTTCATAATAGGTTTTCCTGTTTTGTTTGTGTTGCAAATTTTCATGGCCCTTGGTTTATGTGGGTTTAATCAGGGAGTTAATCTCTACAAGTAAAAGTCTATACAAGGAAGACCTGTTTCCTTTTAAATTAAGTTTAATTAATTTATTGTATTTTATTTATTCATTTTCAAGCAGAGGGGGGGGGGAGAGAGAACCAGGGCCACCACCAGGGCCACCACCTTGTGAGTCTGGCCCATGTGGGTACTGAGGAATTGAACCCAGGGACTTAGGCACTGGAGGCAAGTGCATTAACCGCTGAGCCATCTCTCCCAAGTTTAATTAATTTTTGTCTGGTATACAAAAGAAGTTTCCTTCTGACAGTTTCATATGTGCCTAGCTTTGTTGGATCCCACCACTCACCTCCTGTTCTGCACGTCACTGCACCACCTACAGTTACATATCCACCTTTACTATCTCCCTTTAAACATTCAGATTTCATGGGCCCTATTTCCCTCCTACATCTTGTCATGAAGCATCTTTACCTGTCCTCCTGATCCTCTTTCTAATTTCCTGAGATCTGCCACCACATAAGAACACATATCAAAAATTAGAAGGTAGGATTCACATATAAGAGAAAACACACATTATTTGTTTTCCTGGATTTTGGTTATCTTAACATAATATTTTCCAGTGCCTTGCCTTTACCTGAAAATTTCATTTTTCTTTACAGCTGAAGAAAATCCTATTGGGGATATGTACAATTTCCTTATCTATCCATGTCATGGTGGACATCTAAGTTGGCACTATTTCCTTTCTAATGAGAATAGAGCAGCAATATAGAAGGATGTAAAAGTATCTGTGTGGAAGACTTTGAATCCTTTAAGTACATACCCAGGCACAGTATAGCTGTGTCATATAGTTGTTCTATTTTATCTTTTATAGAAGCCTTTACAATGATTTCCATAGTTTCTCTACCAGTTAGGACTCCACCAACCATGAATGAGGGTCCTCTTTTCCCCACTCTCCTCATCAGCATTAGTTTTCATGATAACCGTCATGCCAACTGGAGTGAGATGGAATCTAAAAGTAGTTTTAATCTGCATTTCCTTCATGGCAAACAGTGCTGACACTTTTTAAAAATATTTAATGACTATTTAGATTTCTTCATTTGAAAACATCTATGCTGCATGTTGGCCGACATATTGTCAGTTTTATTTTTGTTGGGCTTAATTTTTGTAATTCATTATATATTTTCATCAGTCCTTGTCTAAAGTATACCTGGCAAAGATATTTTCTAATTCTGCAGACTGTCTGTTTTCTTCACTGTCTTTGGTCTTCCTTGAGTTGATTTTTTTGTGGAGGTAAACAATATAGATCTAATCATATTTTTCTGTGGATTGATATCTAGTTTTGCCAAAATTAGCATGATGTTTTATTTTCACCCCAGTGTATGCTTTTCACATATTACCAAAATATAAGTGTCCAAATTTTTGTATGTTTATTTTTGCTCATCATTAATGTCCTATTGGCCTTCATGTATTTATTTGTTCGAGAAGTATACTGTCTTTATATGTATTCATCAGGTGTATAAACTGAGATCAGAGCAATCAACGCTATAAAAATGTAGCATATTTTTGAAATGATCCAACATAGTGAACAAAAATTAGGTTCCTGTATTTGTGTGGGTTTATTTCTGGGTTGTGTATTATGCTCCATTTTCCTACATGTGTGCTTTGTGCCTGGACTATGCTGTCTTTATCACTATGTCTCTGTAGCATAGCTGAAATTCAGACATTGTAATATTTCCCACTGTGTTTTCTACTTACAACTGCTCTGCCTATGTGTGTATATTGGGTGTTTATCAGCGAGTCTTGGGATTACTAGTTCAAGCACGGAGAATACATAATAACTTCTCAAACATTTGCAGACTTTGTCAGTTTATTTGAGATAGGGTCTCTGTATCCTAAGCTGACTCTAGATTTTCTAATGAGCTAAGAATGACCCAGAATCTTTGATCCTCCTGTCTCTATGTTTCTAGTGCTGGTATTATAGTTTTGTAACACCACATACACTGGGTGCATTGTTGGTGGTCAAACCAAAGACCTCACACATGCTAAGCAAGCACACCACTAACTCACTAGATCCCACATCTTTAAATAATTTTCATCTTACTGAATGTAGGTACAAATTCTTGATGTGATAGGCTGAATATTAAAAAGGATGCTTCATTTCTGTGCAGAATGCAAAGATATCTATAACCCTTAATATTCCAATTCAAGCTGAATGATGTGCAGTGCATTTTTTGTGGTCTTGAGCTCTGTTTGTCTTCTGTGCCCTTATGATGTTTACATGGTGAGCTTTCCTACAGGTAACCACACATTTCATAATGGATAATGCCTTAATGGAAAACCCATATTATTTTCTCAAAAGAAAAATAAGATCATCGTGTTTTCATTTTGATCTAAGTACTTTATATGTAAATGTGCCTCTGTTCATTTTTTCCACAATCAATCATTCTAGCTGTAAGAAACTATAATATTAAGATAGCTACTACTCTTCTTTTGACTAGACTAAAACATGTAACACCTCTTTGGTAAATACTCCTCAGAAGGAATAACTTGAGGACCAGGACTCAAGGAGCAAGGGAGCTGATTACACAGAGAATCTGTCCACCTCTGTGAGGGTAATGGAGACAGAAACAAGGACATTCAAAATATTCTTGTCGAAATCCAGAGACTCTTAAGAGCTCAATACTAAAGCAGACTTAAAACATGATTCAGGGAACTTCGTGGAAAAGGGGGTGGAAAAATTGTAAAAGTCATGGTGAGGGGAATAAAGAGAGGAACCCCCCCATAACTGCTGCTCCAACAACCCAGAGCCCTCCTTCCCATGGAGCACTCCAGCGATGCCACTGAGGAGGGAGGGCTCTCAGTGGAGTGAGACCCGGGAGGAGGGAGACAGTGGTGACAACACATGACTTGTACATGCAGAGTTTCTACTTACTAATTTAAAAACAGAAGAAATGCAAGTAAAACACAGAAGTTAGAAAGGAGTGGAGAAATATCACGGCAGATTGGGGCAACATGCCATTTCTGGCTGAGGAATGAAAACAAAGCCTGATGAGAAGCCTGCTCTAGAGGTCTGAGCACAGACTGGGTTAAGCCCCAAGAGAGCAATCAGAACCTGCTGTTCCTGGGCTTCTGACCCTGGCTAGTGAAAGCCTTGGTTTCTGCTGCCCATGGACCTTTCCCTTTGTTCCAGGGACACTCTCCCACTTCTAAAGGGTTCTAACCCAGCAGCGAAGTATCTAGTATCTTCTTCCTTCCCTCCTTCCCCTGATGGCTGTCCCCCTGCCTTCCCTCTGGAAGCAGAAGCCTAGCCCCTGGAAGCATAGTCCACGTGATTATGGGGTCCTCCATAATCATGGCCACTGCGTGTCACTTGTGTGTTCAGTCATCTTGTTCTCAAATTTCTTATCAATAATTAGATACTTTGCATGAGCAAGTCTTTTGGTGGTACCCCCATTGCCCTCCTCCCTGCCCTCAAGCTGCTAGGGGCCTCCTCAGTGGGCTTACTGGACCAGTCCATGGGGTAGGGGGCTATGAATTGTAGGAGTGGTAGCCAGATTGTGTGTGTGTGTGTGTGTGTGTGTGTGTGTGTGTGTGTGTGTGTGTGAGAGAGAGAGAGAGAGAGAGAGAGAGAGAGAGAGAGAGAGAGAGACTTTGCAACAATGACTGCATATTCTTCCCAAGCTCAGTTCTTACAGTCTTTCTGCCTCTTCTTCTGCTCAGATTTCTGAGTCATGGTGGATGAGTTTAGAAGTTTCATCTCACATATTACAGACCTAATGAAAACATCGTAAAAAAAAGTCTTAGATTAGTAAAATTAAAGGGCTCAAATTTAAAAAATTAAAATGGAATAACCTCTTGAAAGCTAAATTTTTCTACACGAACCCTAATTGTATTAAGATTGGTAAATTGGGGAGATTGAGAATGAATCCATGCTTCTGTGAAACTATTCTGGCTTAAAAATCCATCCAGTTTAAATTTGGCAAACATAAGTGATCCATTATTCATTTTAAGTGCAGTTTTGAATAGTATAAAAAAATTAAATGATTTTAACTGTATAATCAGTTTGTTTCCATATTATGCTTGGTTCCTTGTACCTTACTAAGTGCATACTCATGCAGAAACATGAGTAGGTTGTAGATAGATAAATCAGTAGGAAAATGGATAAATAATTTTTATCAGACACTACTTTTAAATGCCTGGTTACAAATTGTTATGAAGCAATAAGCTTTGACTACTCTGTAGGTCATCATAATGCATCTAATTAACTCCTATTTCTTTGTTATGTTCCCCTATAGAAGGAGGTATACTATTTCTAATTTAAAAAAAAGTAAACCCAAGTGTAGTGGCCATGCCTTTAAGCCCAGCACTTAAGAGGCAGGGGTAGGAAGATTGCCATGAATTCCAGGTAAGACTGGGCAGCATGAGACACTACCTTACAAAAACCAAATAATAATAATAATAATAAATATTTATCTTTTAATAATATGCATCTATATGTTGCAAGTTTTTGATGCCTTTTCAGCTGTTATTTAGTTCTGAGAAGGTTAAAATAACTGTTTTTGGCCATAAGGTCAGAAGTGACATACATCACAAATGTAAAGTATATATTTATAGATACTTTACATATATATATATATATATATATGCTTTACATTTATATATATGTATATATTCCACTGGCATTAATATAATATCCTGAAAAAATTGTTCTGGCTTTTGAAATTCTATATTTTTAAAAGAAATATAATAATAGGTCAACAAATTACCATTGGGAGTCACATAATGGTGACTCATGTCTATAAAACCCGTAACACAGGTGTCTGAGGCATGAAGATTGGTTGTGAATGTGAGGCCAACCTTTGCTACAAAAGGAGATACTGTCTTACCATAAATAAGCAAAAAATCAAATACATTACAAAAATAAAATATTATTGATCTTTGTTCCTAATGTGAAACTATATATTATTTTTAAAATAAATTCTTATAGGATTGCATTTAATGTCTATGCTTTTAATATGTTTTTGTTACATAATTCTGTGAAAGTTTGCTTTAGAATTGCATTCTGTTTTTGTGTTTACTGGGTAAATTTTGCCTATTTTCCTTGGGATTTAAGATAATATGCTTTGATTTTTATTCATGAAAAGTGATCAGACTTATTTCTTGGTGTGTATGTGTGTATGTGTGTGTGTTATATGCATCTGTGTACATAGCTATATTATTTCCTATTCATAAGAAGTATCATTTGTGAGGTGCATTTTATATCCATAACCTTTGGATGTTTCTATGTCACATCAGAATTTCAGAAATATTAGAAAATTTCCAATATAAATTGATTCCTAGAAACCATATATATATATATATATATTAGTAAAAGACTAATTTTTAATATCTTTATTATCAATAAGTATATACATTGTATGAGCAAATCTTGTGAAGGTGTCCCCATTTCCCTCCTCTCAGGTCCAGAGATACTAAATGTCTCAACCATAAAGCATACATAAAGGTCACCCAACCATGACTCAGCAAACTGACCCTACAAGAGGGCAGAAAAACTAATTTTTTAACTGTACAAATCAAAAATATTATCAGCACATTGCACTGAATTTTGGATGTTTGTAAATTCCCCTGGAATAATAGGACTGCCAGAAGGCATGACGGAAATTCTGATCTACCTCAAATGATCTCACCATAAGAAGAGCCATGATAGAAACATTTCCTTCTCTCATCTATGAGCTGAAATATTTGAACTTCATCACAGAAAATCTAAACCATGCTTTTCAAAGGTAAATGGATTTAAGACTTGAAGGATGCTTTTAGCCACAGTGTAACCCAGAGTCTTTCTGACTCTAATTTATTTCTACATGGGAGTTCCCCCAAACTCATTAAAATGTAAACTTTACATAAAAATTATTTGTATAATTACAAAATTACAAAATAAATATGGTAATTCAGGAAGAAAAGGTTATGTGCAGCAATTTAATTAGTGATGTGGTAATATAGCATATTCAACATTGCCTCTAATTGTGCACACAACTGGGATTTTGTCCAAAAGAATTAGGTTTCTAAAGATCAAGTATTAAGAGTAAAATGTTACAAAATAAACAGTTTGTAATGGAGGGTGCCCAGCTTTTTCTCCAAAGTACAAATTAACTTCTTAAGGGTAATGATCACATATGTTCATCATACACATGGATTTCATGTGCAAATATATGTCATTCATGCTAATTCTGTTTCCCTACTGGGCAAGATTAAATAGGAGTCCCAAATATTAGTGCATATTTCATCTTCTCTGTTTCATATTAGCTAAAGGTGATCTTGCTTATGGTACTGTATAAAACAAAACAAAACACAAAAATTTGTTGCAACATTTTCATTGTTTCCACAATATGAACTGGTTTTCTATTTCTTTTGTTCATACTTTCAACACATTACTATTAGCAGAATATTGATAAGATTCGAACTTCCTTAAGAAAATCAGGCACATTGAAATAAAACAGCAATGAAGGTAAACTATAAGATCCCTTTAGCCATTCAAGGTTTCATGTAATTCCATGTTCTTTTATTCTCTCACTAAAGTAAAATAAAAAATCAACAAACCATTCAATGAATCAGAATTCACAAGGCACATTGGTCAAGATTAAAGGATGCACTGTACAGTCCACACATAAACTTCATATGCCGAGATCTTGCTAGGATAATTTAATTTTTTTAAATCGAAACATTTTAATTTTCACAAAAAGCATTAGTTTTGCTTGATATATCATTTTCATATCTACAAATTTTAAGCACATGCATAATATAGTTTTGTCAATATTAAAGATACCATAAGTTATATTGTGAAAAAAAATCTGCATATGTCTAACTTACTACATTATATATTTTAAATTCAAAAGATATAATCAATCAAGAAAGTTTTATGGATAGTAAATATCTTTGCCTATGGAATCCGAAATTATCATATTTGAGCTGAGCCTTCAAAGATGAGTATGAAGAAACAGTCTTATAATCACTGAGAAATATAAGTTTCCCATAAACAAAGAGTGCTAACTTTAAGCCATTCTGAAAGTATACTAGGGTCTCCTAAAATAATTAATAGGATAATATTAAAAAATGCTTTGTAATTTACAATGAACTTTCTCTCTTTACGTCTTTTTAAAGTCAGAATAAGCCATTAAGTTTAAAAAATGCAAAACACATGCAAGGCTGATATTAGAAATATGTATAAATGCACAATTTTAATGTCACAAAAGTAATTGTCATTATGTTCAATATCTATTATCCATATTTCACCTTTTGTTTCTGTTTAAAATGTTTCAGTTTATAAATGGTAACATGCCATGTACTCATCATCAGATTAATGGCCCCTGTTTATGTCATAACATGACATAAAGAAGTGTTAAACTCAGGAACAAAAAGAATATTCCTCATCTTTGTAGATGCTATATTTCATTCTTGAAATCTGGTCACATTCTAAAAACAGAAATATAAAACAAAGTAAGTGTCATGGTTTGATCCCCACAAACAAATGAATGAGTTCTGATTGATGGATCCTGAGCTGATGGCAGTTCGGGTTTTATAACCTCGCTGGAGCTGTGTTGTTGGCGGCAGACTTATGGGGGTTATAAGCCAGCTTCCCCTTGCCAGTGTTTGTCACACCTTCCTGCTGCTGTTTGCAGTGCTGTGGTAGAGGTGATGTCCACCCCTCTGCTCATGCCATCATTTTCCCTGCCAGGATGGAGTTTCCCTTTGAGTTCCTAAGCCTAATAAACCCATTCATCCAGAAGCCACTTTTGTTTGGGCTCTTTCTGCACAGCAACAGAGTAAGTTGACTACAACATTTTTGATACCAGAATGTGGGGTCTGTTGCTGCTAGAACCCTGATTCTTGTGGCTGTGGGCTTTTAGAAGTGATCTGCAGGAGTAATATGGAAAGATTTCAAACCTCGCCCCTGAGAGACACCTTGCAGTGCTGTGAGTTCTGCTTGATGGACCATTCTGGTCAGAGGTAAAAGACCTGAATTCAGTAAGAACTATGGACTGTGAGGTTTGGTGTACAAGGGTGAGAAAGAACTTTGTCAGGACCATGCCAGAAACAGTTTGTGTGAGAGGCTTGCTGCATTCTGCCTGCCACTGCCCTGGAAGCCATTGCAGAGTTGCTTTATGTGGAAATGGTTTGGTGTGAGCTGATGGAGATGGCACAGAAATAAATGAAATCTCTGAGCTGAAACTGCTGCCCATTAACCTGCAGTTGTTTGGAGATTACAACGATTGAGATTGGGCCAACTGTTCTGCATGGGAACAACAGGAAAAATGTTGACTATTTGAAGTAAGGGGCCTGAATGCTGAACACCTGGATTAACAAATTGCCAGCCCACCTGGTTCTGTAGAATATGACAAATGCAAGAAGAGAGAGGGTCATTGGGTTTGCAACACAGTTTTTTTTTTTTTTTTTTGAAAAATGTCCATCAGAAATGTAAAGCAGTTGTGATGGACTGCCTGTATGGAAGCCCAATGGAGCCATGAAGATGAACTGTGGATGGCAATGAAGACCCAATATGAGGCCAGGACTATTGATGGGTGCCAAGGCGAGCTTCCAGCACTGGATAAAGTTTTCCTGGACTGAGAAGCCGAGCTGGAGGGGTGGAATCGAAACTCCAAGAGACTTGTTACTGGTTAGAATTACTGAACTTGGAGTTATAGATTGATGGTGCCCTACTTGTTTTAAATCCGTATCTGTTTTTGCTATGCCTTATGTTATCTTTAGTAGTGTGAATGTTCTGAGCCATTATAGGTTTATGTTTTTAATATTATGGCTCATTTGAAAGCTGTGGAGACTTAAGATGTGAGCTGAACATATTGTATTTGCCTCTCTCATGCTCATATTAACAGGGAAAGGCTGGGACTAATTGTGAGTGACAATGTGGATACTCTTGCTGGTAAAAGTAGGTCTCCCTAGACACATTCTGTTCCTAAAACAAATGGGGGAGGTACTTACTCATGTCAAGAGGAAATTTGCAAAAGAGGGGGCTGGAAAGAATCTAAGAGTCATGGGGGGGAGAATAATTAATGCATAAGAGGAAATATCACCATGGATTCAATGGCTTTATCTAAGAACACTGAGCATATTGTTGTGTTAATATACGTAATTTTAAGCCAATTAAAACATTAGAAATAAACAATAAAGAAATAAAAAGAAGCAGGAAAGCCCAGAAAGTTTAGACAAAGATAATCCTAAATAGGATTTAAGCCTATCAACTGAGAGCTCTTATTCTTATAGTAAATTCAGAAAGAAGTCATGTTTAACATGTCAAAGAGAACATTTCATAGGAAAAAAGGAACAAATGAAAAATTCATATTTCTAATTTATCACTGGGATACCATTGATTTGGATAAAACAAGGATTCCAAAAATGTTAGAACCTGTATCCCATAATTTACAATTGCTAGGAAATTGATTTAATACAATTATTATTAGATTTACATCATGGAGGATCTGGGGAGATGGTTTTGTGGTTAAAGGCATTGGCTGGCAAAGCCTGTTAGGGTTTAATTTCCTAACATCCATGTGAAGGCAGGTGCAAAGCAGTACATATGAGACACATGTGTTCTCATACTCACATACATATGTGCATACACACATATATAAACTCCACTTACATATGCAGGTTCGCTGCATGAAGACATCAGATACTTATTTCCAAGTTTTGTGGGTTTCCTGCAGTGTTGGATGGACTGCAGGGTTCGCTCATACCAGCCTGAATGAGAGTTCACAGTTCAAGCTAAGTTTTCAATTTGCAGGTCCATACACAATTATTATTATTTTTTAACTCTAGGGTTGGTTGCTGTAAGGATCCAAGAGCCCAAGCTCTGCAACCAGGGAGGGATAATCACGATGCACAAGACAGCTTAAAGAAGCTTAAAGAATTAAGGAATGTAGTATGCTTTGTTCTAGGACAGACTCACTACACCATACTTCATTCAGGGAAAGCCCACTCTCTAGATATTTGTTTTGGGAACATTATTTTTCCAAGCTACACACCAAAACTCAACAGATATTTTATAACATTCACAACAAATATGTCCAGACATCAAAAACCTTATGTTATCTATTTTCATTATATTTACACTGCTGATTTGATCCCAGCAGGATCTTGGGAAAAGCCATGGTACCCTGTATATGTGTGGCATATTGTGTAAGATACTTTCTGCCTTTAGGTTTTCCTCACAATTAGACCAAAGCCATCCACAGATCAGCAGTGTCAGCACCCCCTAAAACTACCGACTGAGAAACCCTGGCGCTCTGCCATCTCCAGCAGGGGATCCCCACCAGTAGAGAAGTAGAGCCTCACAGTTAGGCATAGGCTGATGATCAGAACCAAAGATAATCCAACCTGATAAGACAGGCATGGACACTTTCAGCATGCTGACAGAGTTCTGTAGGAAGCTCTGTGAGTCTTACATGAAGAGAGTGAGCAGATAAAGTATGAAAAACAGAGCCAGGAAAAATCAGATGGGTAGGGAAGAAAAGGATTCTTTGTAAAGACAAACAATCTGATTTATATATTTGGAGTAACTACTCGATTGTACAATGCACAAACAATATATTCTTGATGAAGAAAAGAGATTATTAATATATTTGGTCCACAAAAATGGGTGCTACATCAAACATCAAACAACGCCTTCTCTTTGCAATTAGGTAAAGCTCAATTTATCTTTTATTATAGGTTATATGTAATCCCTGCTTAGATTTATAAGTTTATTATACACCAGATAACATTATTTTGAAAAGGTTAGCATTTTGTGCCATTATAATTTTACTTGGAACAAGTTTTAACTTGAAGTAAGGTCACCAACTTTATTGCCAACTTGCCATATTTTTGCCCTTAAATAAATTTTCAACTTTGAAAATGCTATCTGGATGGACGTATATTTATTTGAAAAATATCACCATTTCCATTTTTGGAACTTATCTTTTTAAATTGCCTCCATAGTCCTCAACACCTTCAGCATATTACATTAAAGACCAAATAGGAAAATATTTTTCATTTTAAGATGGAAAATCCAAATAACTTTTAAAATTGGCTCTGCTTAATAAAATGGGATGTCAAATAGGATAACTCTTATTATTATTTTACTTAGAGTTTGCTGTGACATAAAACTGACATGATTTTATTCCTGTGTGGTTGCTGTAGTATTTCAAAGGAAAATATAATTTAAAAGTTTTTTTTAATCATCATGAATAATGATAATGAGTAATGATATGTAGCAATCATTTCAAATAATTATATCATTGGAAGCATAAAATTTCTTAGAATATAAATGTTAATGCTTTATTTCTTATATATTATGTCAAAAGCTGCAAAGACTGTGAAACTTGACTACTTTTATATTAGAGAGGCTATAATCTATATGTAATTCTATTTTGTATCTCATTTATGTCAAGCATGGACCCAGTGATATTTAAATTTTTATTCCTAGTGTAATATGAATTGGTACTCACTATGCTGTTGCAGCTAAAGGGAAGGTTGCAGAGCATGGTGAGAAGGGTTTAAGCTACAGTATTGGTAGGTTATGGCTTCCTGTATATTCTTCAGACTCTGGCATGTACTGCCCAACCAGCCTTAGCCTCATTTGTATGAGCAAGGCTGCATGCTATATTACTAACCACTAGACATGTTTGGGAAATGTTATATAAATGTATTAAAATAATCCAGTAGACAATATGATTTTCCAGGAATACTTGCCTTCAATTCCTAGGACACACGGACAGAAGACAGATCCTCTGAAGTATGCACATATGGTTACATTCTTACAATTTGCAGATTGATAGTCTTGAGTTTCTATTTTGCAGATGTTTTGCTGAGATCCTTGTGAATAACTACAATTACAGTTGTGCAAATGGGCCAGGCAGAGGGCATGCTCAGAAGTACTCCAGTTTCCCAAAGGTCTCTCAACATTGATAGAACAGAGCCTTCCCAGAAAGCAGATGCATCTGAATTGTACAAAAAGAAAATCCAATCAGCCATGAACCTTATTGAAGCAACTTAAGTATTTGTCATGTATTTATTTAAATGTAATATAAGAATTATTCATTACAAAGGTTGAGGAGCATTTTCAGACTCTTCCAATAAAATCACTATTCTTTCAATTTTTTAAAAATTGTTTTCCAATATTGACCGCAAAGAACTATGTTGTCAAATCTAGACTGAAATACATTCCCTGCCACATAACTGCTATGTAAGCTGGTAAAATAGCATGAACTTAGCTGATGTTCAATGTCTGTGGGTACAAAGGCTACAGTCACACATATATAATATTCACATGAAATTTGTCAGTCACCTTTATTACTCATCTAAAATACAACAGAAGTGCAAAAGCACATATTCCTTAAACAATTTTAAGGTGTAATAGTTGGCATTTTAAAATCCATATAAACTTGAATCCCTGAGTGAAATTTGTGAATTCATTAAGGTGTAGGTACATATTTTACTATATTTGCAAATCTTGAGCTTTTAGTGTAAAAGCGTAACACCAAATACATTTATTTCTACAGTTAATTCAATTTATTCCATATTTCCCAATTTTAAGGTTATTTGCTTTAACAATATTGCCATAAAATGTCTGTATTTTATGTGAATGTATTTTAAATATTTTCAAGTTTATAATAGAAAGCTAGATTGACTTGATTCACAATTTATTATCATTTTCTGGAATTAGAACTGTTTTCTTAATTATGTACACACATATGCACACACACAAACACACATACATATACACCATTTTAGTAACTCATTTATCTATTCAAAATTAAGTATTAAACATTAAACTTGAAGTTGTCTCTCTATATACTAATTTAAGTGAAATGTATTATAAATGCAATTTTAATATTATGTATCTCATATAATATTATCCTAAGATTTATTAGAATCATGCATATATGTGTGTACATATGTTTAAAATAAAATTGTTAAAGGTAAGTAAATTAAGCATAAATCATTGCAGGTATAATGGTATTGTTATTTCAAGAATCCGTTACCAAGTACTCAAAGGTCACTTAAAGTAATCATGCGAGCATGTCAGTGAGTTGATTAAAGCAATGTCAAATTAGTTTTCTTGCAATAAATGAAGAAAAATTGGCCTACTGAACCCAATTCAGTTTACTTATGGTGAGTGTTCAGAGCCAGGAAAATGTTAAGGGTCAAATATTTAAGCCTTTTCCATGTGTTATGTAGAAACTAACCATTTAATATCATTTTTGAGGGTTAGTGGCAAACAGTTTAGTGAATGTTTTCATGAACTCCAAGCACTGGCTTTGAAGAGACAACCGTGGTTTTGATTCTTCTCGAAACCTGTCTCTCAATATTTTCTATGTACTTCAGCTTCCTTACTTGCAAAGTCTATCTTGTTATTCTATTTCATGGAAGTGGGTCAGGTATAATGATTAACATTGATAGTCAAGTTGATAGACTACAGGATGGAGAGGAACTAGGGTAGCCAGTTTTTCCCCACAGCCAGTTTAGAGTGGGCCCCTGAGATCTTGCCACACCAACCTCAGTTTATCCCAGGTCTGCCACACCTACCTCAGCTCCTCCCTAGGCAAGCATTTGCCAGCCCAGATGTAGTGAGATCTCTCCTATGTCCAGACCATTACCATGGACTCCATTCTCTTATTCTCTTTAAAAGCATGCCCCTTTCACTTTTTTTTTTCTTTTTCTGATGGTCTTTATGAGTTCTCAGGCCAGGCTGGATGTGGATCACTCTTCTTTCCCCTTATCCCACTCCTTCTGCCCTTCCTTTTTTATGTTTGAATAAAGCTGTGATGTTTGTATAAAAAATAAATCACTCTAGAATAGGAGGAAGCCTAGACCCCAAAAATATTGCTCAGGCCTGCAACAACCTGCCCCAGTTATTGGTTACTTCTCACACTGAGCTGTTGATCAAAGAGATCCACAAGGACCCCAAAATAAGATAGGCTTTTGTCAGAGCTCTTGAATACTCACCCCAGACCAACACTCTATTGCTGAAGCTACCACAGAATATTGTCACCCAACACCCAGAGAGACCCTACTAGATCCAGAATGGTAACCAGTGCCCAGATGTTAGCATGTGCAGTGCTGGAAGGCATTACATGAGCCGCCAGGGGAAATTGGTCAATGATATTTGGATTAAGCAGAGGCCACTGATATACAATTCACACTGATAACACAAGAATAATGAACACTTCTATATGGAGTCAAGAAGTACTCATCTGAGCAATAGTGGAGCTAAACCTAGAAGGGTAATCAACAGCTCACTGATTGGCTAAGAGATCCCTTCTATTGCATGGGACCCTTAAATGGAACTGGGATCCATTGCAAAATCTTATGGGGACCAAGGACCCTCAGGCTCCTAGGGGAAATTCCCACTATCAGAGAGCTACAGAGAGGCTACTCCCATTAGGAGCAAGCCAAAATAGTAATGTTGTCTCATTTAACCTATATTGATCTCACTCTCTGATGGAGACTCTGCTTGTAGTTTGAGAAGGTAGCTAGAGCTGTGGAGATCCCAATTTCACCAAGACATGGGATGATGGCTGACATCCAGGCAAGAGTTGAACCACCCCTAACTTATCATAAAGGGCCAAAACATAACCTATGAGAAAGTGGCCAGATAAACAAGAGAGCTACCACCACAGCAAGTCCTATAACCCATGACAGGACAATGGAGACAAACACCAATGACACACAACACAATCCAAAGCCGAAATCCAGAGACACTTAAGATCTCAACAATAAAGCAGACTTAAAACTCACCCATCATGAATCAGGGAACTGAGAAGAAGAGGGGGTGGAAAGATTGTAAGAGCCATGGTGGGGAGAATATCCACAGACATTGTGCCCCTCAGTAACAACACAAAAGGGAGGAAAAAAATGAAACTTACTACCTCTTGTGCAATTCATAATCCTGTACCCCATGGACAGATCCAGTATGCCCACACAGGAGGGTCTCCAGTGGGTTGGGTGCAAGAGGAGGGAAATGGTGGTACCATCCATCACAAAATTTGCTCATGCATTGTATCTAACTGTTGACAATAAAGATGTTAAAAAAAAGCCACTCTAAGTCTGGGCGGTCAATTATTTGGTATGCTAAAAACACAAGGGGTCAAGGTTCTGGGATGAAGACTCAACTCCCAGGTTCTGCATAGGAATCACCTACATACAGATCTCTGGGTTGTTTGCAAGGAAATACTAAATTTGTTTAATTGAGGTTGGAAGACCTACTCTAACTATGGGCTATAGCATTTCATAGGCTGCGTGCCAGGTTGAACGAAAATGAGAAATGATTCAGTGCACCAGCATTCAGCTTTCTCTACACTCTGATTGCTAACTGACTATTACCAACTGCTTCATTCTCTTTCCATTAGTTCCCACCAGGATGGATTGAACCCCTGGAGGAATAAGCCAAAAGAAACCCTTCCTCAAGGGTGCTGTACTAAAAGGGTGGCTGTTGGTCAGGTTCTTTGCCATATCAGCAAGGAAAGTGACAATTGCCCTGGACAAGTAGCCATATTACCTCCTCTATGAAATGCCTTGAGCAGGATTATCTGAAATGAAATTAGAGAACATTATAGTCAGCTTCCTTCAACTCCTCAGAATAAAGAAAAGGGACATTTGACATAAAAATTGTATGCCATTTAAATTTACCTGTGCCTAGCCAAACTTAAATGTACTATTATAAATTATTAATATTGCTCTTTTCTTATGAAAATGGTTTCTGTAGTGATGGTAAATTACAGAGTAGCTACACATAATTAAACTATAATACTTTTAGCCATTCTTCTAGTTGAAATTCTCTGTGAATTAAGACCAATTTCTAAGGCTTGGATGTACTGTGAAACCCATGCTAAAATATAATACAAATCATATTCAAACTTAGGATCATTTTGTTGTCCTTTGTGAGACATGTTAATTGTAAAAATTTGTTTCCTTGTGACACTTCCATTCATGCTTATATCATGCACAGAAAATATCCATCTTCCTTTATCAACCGTCTCCCCTCTAGACT
This sequence comes from Zapus hudsonius, assembly GCA_004024765.1. Classification (NCBI taxonomy): domain Eukaryota; kingdom Metazoa; phylum Chordata; class Mammalia; order Rodentia; family Dipodidae; genus Zapus; species Zapus hudsonius. Next base: position 1,391 of record PVHP010008556.1, on the reverse strand, counting down.
AAAATGCTATCTTTAATTTTCTTATGTTCTAATCTATAGAATATTGGCAAAATAAAATATCAAGAATTTGATAATTAGATAAATTCATACTATTTTTATGAGTTGAAAACCCTAGGTTTTGAAAAAAATTAAAGTTATTTAGAAGTATTTGCCCTACTAGATAACAAGTCAAAACACTATAATAATTTAAATAAGGTATCGCTTTGCCAGATCTTTGTACTTATGTTTCTAAACTCAGTATGGTCCATGATGAATATTCAAATTTACTGTCTGCGTATTAAAAAAAAAAACTCTGAAAGTGTCTGTTTAATCAGTTTGGGGACAGAAATCACAGTGAAAATGTACTTGATGCCACTGTTTCATCGACAAACCCACTTGTGTTGCAGTGACTTTGTAGAGGGAGGAGAAAGGCAATGAAACGCGAAATGATGCAATGTTTGAGAATGACATGGTTGAGAGAAAGGAAACTTTGAAAATGCAGAAAGATAGCCACTTCAGGTTATTAGAAATAGAACCTACAACTGACCTCAATTAATTAATTGGAGGAGGAAAGATGGTTTTGAATAGCAGAGCTGTTTACTATGAGGACTCTCCCTTAGGAGAATATTCAATTTTTTCCCAGCAAATGTGAGAAGTCATTCATCCCGGTAAACCCCAAGGTCTGCTACTCACATTCAAGAAAATAAGCCCCATGTGGAGATGTGAATTTCGTAGCTTTTATGTGACAGGAGTTTATCTTTTCTTTTTAGTCATCTACTTCCTGCTGGCACCTGAGGTTACAATTTGCCTATCTGTTGATTTTATCCCAAACTCTGCTAAAATGTTCTACAATGCATCTTCTAAATGCATTTGTAAAAGAAGCCACAGAAGTGAACACTAATTCTCTGGCAACATGTTGACTATATTTTAAGCTGTTTTGGTACACAAAATAGTCTCATATATCTAAGTGAACCCATGAATAACCTTTGAATTGAAATGTCTATTACAAATATATGATATTAATATTTCCTTAAATGTTTGAATGACTTTGAATTTATACTTCCATAAGTATACTTTAAACAAGGACTTTCATCTATTCTTTTAAAGGGTTTAGAAACATCTTTATTTAATCCTATAAAAAAAAGATTTAGGCTCCGGGGCATGCCGCCGCAGCCGCTGCCGCCGCCGCCTCTGCTAGTGGAAGAAGATGGCAGAAGGCGGAGCGGCGGACCTGGACAGCCAGCGTTCTGACATCGCCACGCTGCTGAAGACCGCGCTCCGGAAGGGGGATACCTGGTATCTAGTTGATAGTCGCTGGTTCAAACAGTGGAAAAAATATGTTGGATTTGACAGTTGGGACAAATACCAGATGGGAGATCAAAATGTGTATCCTGGACCTATTGATAACTCTG